>JANUWG010000230.1:0-13669 GCA_025175695.1 Eugenia klotzschiana
CGAAGGCTCGAGTTTGAGTCCGCACTGACTGGGTTCTGGTCCAGCACCTGGCGGAGTGGAGGAGAAATGAAAATGAACCTCGTGAAGGTGGAACCAAACAGCCTGTTAAAGGGTTTGGTGCTCTCTCTCTCTCCTCTCTGTCAATCCAGTTTCACTGCTTCCTCGAAGATCCATGGCGACTCTTATAAAATATCCGCCCACCGACCTCGTCTCAGCTTCACCTTCGGCTTCTCGTTTCTGTCCCTTCCTCAGGTACGCCTCGATCTTCCATCTACTACCCCCGCGGTTTCTCTCGATGGTTGCCTAGACTCTGTATTTCGACGCAGTCAGCCTCCTTTCTTCCGATTCTGGCGTTAATATGACGATGTTAGGGTTTCATTTCTCGGTATATGGGATTTCGACTGTGTGTCTGCCTAAATTCCTTGCCTTGTAATATTGGGTTCTTCTTGTTGCAGCGTTTTGTTATTATTTCTGATCGATTGCTGAGCTTAAATGGGATGACTCGGTTATCTGGAACTTTTTCTCATCGTGATTTTGGTTCCTTTCTATCTCTTTTGACTGGTTTCAGGGCTTAGAGTCGTAGGAGAAACTGTCCGAAGACCTCTTCTCAGAATTCCAGGTCTGTGGCCTGAGTTTGAGTTGTTTTCCTTGAGCTCGTGCAGACCAAAAAATGTTCATGGATCGTCAGTACACAGGGTATTCTGGACCGTTTAGTGGCTTCAATTTCCATGACCAGACTCTTGTGCCCATCTCGAATCCATACGAGGAGGTAGCGAACCAATTGATGCGGGACGACCCTAGTACAGAACTTTCCGTTGACTGGCCTTCCTTTGCTTCTGACCCTGAACCCAGTAACTGCGCCGTATCTCCTAGTTTTAGCACAGATGGAGATGTCCTTTCTGACTATAGTGACTCCTCGGATCCCATGTTCAAATACATAGGTCAGATGCTCATGGAGGAGGACATGGATGACAAACCCTGTATGTTTCATGATCCTCTGGCTCTCCAAGCTGCGGAGAAATCCTTCTATGATGTTCTCTGTCAGAAGGACCGTCCCTCACAAAACCAGTTACCTCTCTACATGGACAGCCCTGATGACAATTGCTCTGGTAGCAGCAGTGGCCACAGTGGTAGTACTATCAGTTCGAGCGCTAGTAGTGGTGGCA
Organism: Eugenia klotzschiana; assembly: GCA_025175695.1. Taxonomy (NCBI): domain Eukaryota; kingdom Viridiplantae; phylum Streptophyta; class Magnoliopsida; order Myrtales; family Myrtaceae; genus Eugenia; species Eugenia klotzschiana. The sequence goes on from JANUWG010000230.1 coordinate 1,167, forward strand.
ATTTTGTTGATTTTCCAGGGATTGGTGATTTTGGTGAGAGCCGACCCTCTATATTGCAGTCTCACATCCCAGAGAACTTTGTGTTCCGGGCGACTGCAAATCCCAGTCGCCAATCATCGCATGAATTTCGAAAAAATGTCATTACCAAAGCTAAGGGGATGTTGGGGCCAGGCTCCGCCATGGGTGAGCTTTTGCTTCCCAACCTTTTTGCGGATAACAATTCCATGTTTTTCTTCCAGAAGGGGTTCGAGGAAGCTAGTAGATTTATTCCGAAGGGTAACCTGTTGTCGATTGATATGGAGAAGAGCATGCCCCATCTGGTGTCGAAGAGGGAGACTGCAAGGGCCGCAGTCAAGGCGGAGAAGCATGAGGCTGAACTGTCGTTTTTATATGAACCCAAGGGAAAGAAGAAGCATGAGCGTGAGGATGCAGATTTTGAATGTCAGAGGAGCACAAAGCAGCCAGCAGTTTGCTTGGAGGAGAATGAGTTAGCTGAGATGTTCGACAAGGTTCTACTTTGTGCCCCGACAGGAAGGAAGCCTGATTCTAAGTTCGACGACGCCTCAAGTAACGGAGCAAGCCAGAGCGTACAGCAAAACCTGCAATCATCTGCACTTTCAGCTGTACAGATCTCTGGCAAAAAACCAATTAGTGATAAGAAGGAAGTCGTGGATCTGAGGAACCTTCTGTATTCATGCGCACAAGCAGTTGCCGTGGAGGATCGTAAAAATGCTAATCGATATCTGGAGCAGATTAGGCAGCACTCCTCCACTCTTGGTGATGGGTCTCAGAGGTTGGCCCAGTATTTTGCCGAAGCCCTTCAAGCACGCATGGATTGCACGGGATCGCAAATCTATACGAAGCTAGGTTCCAAAAGGAGATCTGCTACTGAAATGTTGAAAGCTTACCAAGCTTATCTCTCAGTTTTCCCATTTCAGAGGTTTGCGATCATCTTTTCTAACCATATGATTTTGAGCATATCTGAGAAAGCGAAGAAACTGCATATTATCGATTTTGGCATCCTATATGGTTTTCAATGGCCTGCCCTCATTCATTGCCTCTCAAGGAGACCTGGTGGCCCCCCGAAATTGCGCATCACGGGGATTGAGCTGCCCCAAAGTGGTTTCCGTCCAGCAGAAAGAGTTCAAGAGACTGGTCGTCGCCTGGCGAAGTACTGTGAGCGTTTCAATGTTCCATTCGAGTACAGTGCTATCGCGCAGAAGTGGGAAACCATTAGGATTGAGGACCTCAAGATTTCCAATGATGAGGTGGTCGCAGTGAATTGCCTCTTTCGATTTAAGAATTTACTTGATGAGACTGTTGCAGTTAATAGCCCGAGGGACCACGTGCTAAAGCTAGTACATCGAATCAGGCCGAGAATTTTTGTCCACTCCATCCTTAATGGATCCTTCAATGCCTGCTTTTTCGTGTCGAGGTTCAAGGAGGTTCTTTTCCACTACTCGGCCTTGTTTGATGCATTTGATGCTAAATTACCTCGGGAGCACCCGATGAGGCAGGCCTTTGAACAAGAGTTTTTTAGCCGGGAAGCTCTGAATGTCATCGCATGCGAGGGCCCAGAGAGAGTGGAGAGGCCCGAGACATATAAGCAGTGGCAAATCCGCAACACGAGGGCGGGTTTTAAACCCCTCCCTCTGGATCCCGAAATTATGAAGAAGCTGACGTCGAAGTTGAAAGAGGGGTACCTTGATGATTTTGTGGTCGACAGAGACGGTCCCTGGATGCTCCAAGGATGGAAAGGTCGGATTCTTTATGCTTCCTCCTGTTGGGAACCTGTGTAGGATTTCTCCATATCTTTCAAGCTTTCGGAAACAGGCATCGAATCACCTCGCATTCGCTTTAAGATCGTATGCTGCTATAAACATCTCTCTTTTCGGCTGGTCATATTTCTGTTTAGACTGATATCTAGGAAACGCTTGCCCTCCCTTGGCTATGTATACTGTATAGTGGAACTGCTGCTCTTTTTTATCTGTGGTACTGTCTAGACAGTCTTCCTGGACTATAATAAATTTAAGCACTGATGTAGTTTTTCTGTTTATACTGTTTCCGAACATCCTCATTGTCCGCTGTTGCCTAAAACAGGTCTTGGTTAATTTTGTCTTTTTGATGGTCATGTCACCATCTTCACTTGGGCATGTTTTGCACGTGTAAGCAAATTTTTTCCCACGAGTTTAGATTTATAAACTTGAAAGGATGTGATTTGAGGAGCCCCGGGTACCCATTACTACGTCGCTGATCCGGAAATTTCTCTTGCGGGGCTGTAGGGGTGGCTTTTGTCAAATAAAGAAAATTATTCAGTACAAATCATAACTAGGCGTGAAAATGGTGTAGTTTGTCGAATTCATACATATAGGTGGAGTTCTTAACTTATCCGTTCCGTGCCATTAACTTGTCCGTTTGATAAAAAGACATGGGTCGGCCCGTCTGTTTTAATTTATGAGTCTAGTGAGCAAAAAGAGCCGATCGGATCGAACTGAACCGGTCTGATTTTTGGTTCCATAAAATTGGAACGGTAATTGTCCGTCCAGTTCCCTGCTCCGGGGGTGGAAGTGCCTATCCGGACTGCCTGGACCGATTATCTTTCTAATTTTAATTTTAATTTTTAAAAATATTTAAAGAAATCATTTAAAGTCTTAATTATTGAGGGTACTTCTACACATTTCGATGTTCTAAGCACATGCAACTAGTTTCGTTGGATCGCTTGGAAACCAAACAGGTCGGTGCGGTTAGATCCGGTTCCAAGCACTTTTACTGAGAATCAGTCTGTTGAATCGAGAACCGATCACCTCTAATCTGTACTATAGAGAGGATATTATTTCTCTTCGTGCACGTGCGATCGAAATGCACGGGGTCTAAATGGATCCCACTAAATTTAATGCAAGAGAAACAAGAATTTCGGTGGGGGAAAAAGAATATGATGAGATGAGAGGTCGAATGAGGAGGGCCAACTCAATAGTCGATTTTTTTTTTGGTAGTTGAAAGAATGGTAGTACTAGTACCAGTACCAGGATGTTGGGTTGCCTCCAGCAAAACTGCTTTGATTAAGGGAATCGGATCTCCTGATATGGGGTTCCATATCAGAAGTAACATTAAAGCGAATCCGGCTGTCTAAATGAAAATGGACGGTCTTATTTGAGAAAGGGTTGGGATTCAAAATTTTCAAACCCCAAGAATCGAATCCCCTAACATTGGGGTTCTATGTCAGTGGTAACATTAAAGCGAATCCGACCGTTTAAATGAAAATAGACGGTCTAATTTGAGAAAGGTTGGGATTCAAAATTTTTCAAATTCCAAAAAAATTCCTGTCCAATTTATTTCCCTCTCCCTCAACAAATGACGTGACTCATTCTTTGCCATCAAAATGGAAATGGACGGTCTGATTTGAGTAATGTTACTAATGTCACAGAAACTCAAATGTTAGGTGGTACCAAACCTGTTGCAAGATTAGGCACATACATAGATTCAACCCGTGAAGGTTGTCCTGATTTTTTCTCCAAGGTTGAAAAAACGAAAACGACACATCAAAAGCGATAACGTTAGGTTTCTGATAGTTCACGTTAGGGACTTTTGCAAACCACTGTATCGAATGTCTTTTGACATATAGTAAGTCTGGAATTTTATCATGTCCTTAGCTACTTTCTGGCCAAGACTGACCATAAGCTCGGTAAGCAAATTCAAAAGATCACAACCGTAAATTACATCGCGATCTTTGATTTTTTTTCTTGTGATGGCAAGTAGAAGTACTTTGTACGTGCTATGGGGTAAGCATTGTCCGGCACGGTTCGCTTCTAGTGCCAATTTGGGTGCCCAAGCTGAATCAAAATTGCACTAACACGGTTTTAAATCGAACCTAACCAACCGAAACAATTTTTGGAACCGAATCGGACCATAAATAAAGAATTTTTTTTTTTCCGATTGAGCTCAACAGATTCAATCTTTTTCCATTCATACTTGATTCAATCTATAATTAATACGTACTCATTGCATAATGTGTACGTATTAATTATAGATGGGGAGAAACAATTTGGCGCATCAGAAATTTAGGATTAAATACCATAGAACACATATCATATCGATAGGTTAAATTCATCGAAATGGTGTGCTATTGAAATGTCAAGAGTATTCAATTTGAGCCGTCGGATCATCGAATTTTCAAAAGTAAAATATGTATTCATGGTCACGGATCGATATCGAGTTGCGAATCCCGAAGGACGCCCTCATCGATACAAGGAGCAGCGACGTCATTGAATAGACTAAAGTGTTTATCCCATGAAGTGTTTTGATCAATCGAACTTTCTTGTTTCCTGAGTCGCCGTTGAAGTTGAGCTTGGGTTGGGCCTCAAGCCAGGCCTTTCACCGGTAATACCCGGTCACCCGGTTTTGGCCGATGCAGATTTGACCAAGTCAAAAGCAGAAAGTCGCGTTCACAGCAATGGAATAAATAATTTCCCAAATTCGGATCCTTAGGAAGGATTCTACCACTTTCCTCTCTCTTTATTTTGAATTTTTGTCGTTCACAGCCGCCGGTAAACAGATCGTTTGACCGGTTGAGCAACAGGAAATGGCGGCCGGGCCCAGATGAGATCATGCGGGCCCACCTTATTGTCTGGCCCAAATTGAAGTTTTGACTTTTTGAGTGTTATCCTGCTCGTCCGCTTCCCGGAAAGTTGCCACCTTCGCGGCACTCCGACTCCCCCCATCTTCTGATTCTATCGAATAAAAATCGCTTCGGAGAAGCCCATCTTCATATTGGTCTTTATCCAGCTTCCGGATTCACTTTTGGTCCTTAGGGTACGCGGATCCGATCTCTGTTTTCCTTTTCTCTGTCTGTAGATGAAAAAATCGGGCCTCTCGTCGACTCGGCCGTTAACTTCTGTGTTTTGTCTCTTCAATTGCTTAGGTTTTGGAGCATGGCGGCGCTTGCATACTTCCCCTTCGAAGTAGTCCGCTTTTCTCGGTGCGCTTGCTCTGTTTGATCCTTGTGACCCTTCGACTTCAATCCATGTCCTTTAAGCGAACGAAGGATAAACTAAAAAGAGTATATTGAAGAGTGGGTTCTTTAGTTGCAGGCGGAGAGCATTTAGTTTTTCTTGGTTGATTTTTAAGGAGATGGCGTTTTGCATGAGAATATGCTGTTAGGGTGTATAGGTGACTTTGATAGGTTTGAAGAGAGTACATGACCATGGATCCTTCGATCTTTGATGACTCCGATTGTATCAATGTAGATGATCTTGCCATAGACAGCCATGCCTTTTCACCTAATCCAGATCAGTACCCGAGTCTCGCCGATGGTTTCTTTTTGGACGACCCTTTTCTAGACCTTAAATCCTCAGATAGTGCTTTTCTTCCGAATAAAGTTGACCCTGTATATAATCTCCCTGCAAAATCTGTCGACCTCGATTTTGGAGATTTAATCTTTCCCTCGACAAGCGTGAGCTCAGATGGAGGCCCATTTCGTCCATCTACGACCTCGACTAGTGCCCAGAGTCAAGGGGGAGATTCTCTCTCACCGTCGGGGGACACTGACTCATCGGATCCTGTTCTAAAGTACATAAGTCAGATGCTTTTGGAAGAAAACATGGAGGAGCAACCGTGGGAATTTGCTGATCAGGGTGCTCTGCAAAATGCTGAAAAGTCTTTGTACGATGCCCTTGGTCAGCAGCATTCAGTGCTGTCTGATCAGAGCCCAAGTAGCAACCTTTCTGGAAGTAGCGGTGCTCACGGAAGCCACGATGCTACAAGCGTTACTGTCAGCTCTAGTGACTCAGCTGATGCTAATATTCTTTACACAATTGAAGAACATAGCCATGCTGGGCAGGAAAATTCTGACCTGGACTTCCAGTCGAATGTGGATTCCAGTTCGCAGTTGTTGTCCAATTCTTCAAGCACCATCATGAATCATGATGATGGGTCTGAGAAATCTTTGCATGAGCTTCTTGTTAAGAGCATTTTCAGCGATAGTGAGTCTATGATTCAGTTCCAAAAAGGATTAGAGGAGGCCAGCAAATTCCTTCCTACCAACAGTCAATTAGGAATTAACCCAGAGGACAGCAAACCATCGTCGGAAACAAAGAAAGGAACCCCAAGAATGCACATCAGCGAGGAGATCAACACGATGCGCTCACCTAATGGATTCAAGGGATTAAAGAATCACAAGAGGGACAAAGATGCTTTTGAGGAAGGCAGGGCTAATAAGCAAACAGCCTTGTACACAGAAGAGAGTGAGCTTTCAGATTTGTTCGATAAGGTGTTGCTATGCAACGAAAATGGTGGGGTTATGTGTTCTGGCGACAAACCTGTGGAGACAGGGCTGAGCAAAGACATACAGCCACAAAGGAACAAGCGCGGTTCCAATAGAGTTAGGGGTCGTGGTAAGAAGCAGGGAAGCGGGAATACTGTTGACTTGAGAGCTCTTCTGATTCTCTGTGCACAAGCCATCTCTACTAGTGATTTGAGGACTGCTAATGAATTATTGAAGCAGATTAGAGAGAACTCTTCTCCTTCTGGCGATGGGTCTCAAAGATTGGCCCATTACTTTGCCAATGGGCTTGAGGCACGATTGGTGGGCAATGGGACTCGAATGCAAAGCTTCTATTCTACTCTTGTCGCCAGGAGGACCTCAGTAGCTGACATCTTGAAAGCTTACCACCTTCACCTTTTGACATGTCCGTTTAAGAAGTTCTCCATTTGCTTTGCAAATTACATGATTTTGAGATTAGCAGAGAAAGCCACTACCCTTCATATAATAGATTTTGGCATTGGCTTTGGTTTTCAATGGCCAATCCTCATACAGAAGCTCTCTTCTCAATTAGAAGGGCCCTGTAAGTTGCGCATCACAGGGATAGAGCTTCCACAGGCTGGTTTCCGCCCGGCAGAAAGAATAGAGGAGACAGGTCGTCGTTTGAAAAAGTATTGTGAGCGTTTTGATGTCCCTTTTGAATTCAGTTGCATAGCATCGAGGAATTGGGAATCCATTAAACTTGAGGATCTCAAGATTCAGAGCAATGAGACAGTTGCTGTGAATTGTTTGGATCAGTTTAGGAATCTCCTTGATGAGACAGTTGAGGACAACAATCCACGTGATGCTGTGTTGAATCTAATTCGGCAAATTAAACCGGACGTTTTTGTTCACGCTGTACGTAGTGGCTCCTACAATGCGCCATTTTTCGTGACAAGATTCCGAGAGGCACTTTTTCATCTTTCTGCAGTGTATGATATGTTTGATGCTATTTTAGATGGTGACAGCAAAGAGAGGTTGGTTTTAGAGAGAGAGTTCCATGGACGGGAAATTATGAATGTCATAGCATGCGAAGGTTTGGAAAGGGTTGAGAGGCCAGAAACGTACAAGCAATGGCATCTTCGTCATATGAGGGCTGGGTTTAAGGCGCTTCCTCTGGACCCCGAGCTCATGAAGTTGTTCGGGGAAAAGATGAAAGAATGGTACCACAAGGATTTTGTGCTTGATGAAGACAGCAACTGGATGCTGCAAGGTTGGAGAGGTCGGATTATTTATTGCACCTCCTGTTGGGTGCCCACTTAGGATGTCTCCAAACGGAATGTTTTCTGTCATGACCTGTACATTGCAGGAGTTCTTCCCGAGTCGACGGGTCAAGGATTTTTATTAGAGTAGCTCAGATTGTACCTATTTCCCGCTCTTCTGTTTGTCCATGTATCTTTTCAATTGCAAACAGTTCTGAATCTGCAATATTTTCTTACTGTTTATCAACGCTTGAGGTAGGAAGATGAAATTTACAGCTTCTATGCCGCACCGCATTGTGAATTTTGTTATAGTTCTGCAGGTAAGATGGCAGCTCGAAGTTGATAATGGGTATGGGTGCGGGATTATCATGTATGGTTTGTGCTGTTCGCTTGATGGTTCTGTTGTTTAGTACCCATATGGTAACCATTCTGTAAGTAAGATGGTAGCTCGAAACTGATACGTGACTGGTGAGAGCTAATCCTAAAGTCTAATAAGAAGTGTTCTTTTTTTGAACTAGCGGGAGTGCCCACATGTTGCCACGTCTTTGCAATAATAAGCTCCAATGATGGAAAGATCACATTAATTAGTACTTAATGGTTTCCTGTCCTACAAAATCTAAGTTATATTCATTTTCCAATCTATTTCTCAATAAAATAAACTGAAATATTTATGCAGTGAATTTATATCGCATAGCATCGATAGCTACAAAGTTTGTAATCATGGTCATTGTTGTAACAACATGAGATGAGATTACTACGTTTTTTCGTATGTTCTTAAATATCGTACAATGCTATTTGATTAGATTAATCTCTTTTGATCCGTGATAGTTTATTTCAATAATTGATGTAATGAAATTAATACGCGTGTAATTGAAATTTCAAGAACATATGTAGTCAGAATGATTGGTGGATGATCATCGAATCATACATCATCATTAATAATGAGCACACGTTATATCTTTATCTATAGCTACGATTTTGCATTTTATCGACGTGCACATAGGTTCGGTGCCCCTAGATAATGAAATTTGTTCAATAAACTCAGATCTGACACCTACGAGAGCAAACCCTTAAGCAAGTACGAGATGCCAGAACTTCTAACAAAATTATGTTGAATGATAACAAATCTGACATTAAAGTTACTGCGAACACCATTGAAACTAATGACGACGTACTTATTCATTAAAACTGCGGCTCGTGAAGGCGGGACCCAGAGTTGACCGATCAAAGGTACACGAATGGGATCGAAGACACGGATGGAGATCATCCCTTCCCGCCTTATTATTTGACCCGGAACTTCGCACACCATCTTTTGTGGATGTCAAGTCGAAGTTGAGTCATCCTGCTCGACTTCTTCACGGGAGATTCCCAACTTCACTCCCACGATCATTCATCTGCTGATTCGCTCGTATAAAGATCGCATCGAAGAAACTTATCATCAGATCGGTCTCTATTCAGCTTCCAATCCCACTTTCCATTTGCGGTATGCAGTTCCAGTCTCTATTTTCCTTTTCCGTGTTGTAGATGAAAAGTCGGGTCCTTTGTCTTCTCTTTTCATCTGCTTAGGAGGATCATGTCGATGTTTACTTCCTGCGCGGTCCTTTGCCTTTGAAGTACTGCACTTTTCTCCCCGCTCATGATCCGTTTGATCTTGGATTCTTCGACTTTAAATCGAAGCTGTTCAAGCAAACGAAGGAGAAAGGAGAAGAATATTGAAGAGTGAGTTCTTTTGTTGCAGGCCGAGAGCATTTTACTTTAGTCGGTTGATGTCCAAATATACTGGTGGTTTGCATCAAAATTTGATTTTGGAGTAGGGACTTTGATAGGGTTTGAGGAGAGTATATGACCATGGATCCTTTGTTCTTTGATTACTCCGCTTCTATCAATGGAGATGATCTTCCAATAGACAGCCATGCCTTCTCACCAAATCCAGATCAGTACCCGAGTCCCTCAGATGGTTTCTTTTTGGATGACCCTTTTCTAGACCTTAAATCCTCAGATACTACTTTTCTTTCGAATAAAGTTGACCCTGTAAGTAATTTTCCTTCAAAATCTATTGGCCTTGATATCGGGGATTTAATCTTTCCGTCGACAAGCGTGAGCTCAGATGGAGGTCCATTTGGTCCTTCTATGAGCTCAAGTAGCGCCCAGTGCTTAGGGGGAGATTCTCTCTCCCCATCCAGGGACACTGACTCATCAGATCCTGTTCTAAAGTACATAAGTCAGATTCTTATGGAAGAGAACATGGAGGAGCAGCCGTGGATATTTGCTGACCAGTTCGCTCTGCAAAATGCTGAAAAGTCGTTGTATGATGCCCTCGGTCAGCCGCATTCAGAACAGTTTGATCAGAGCCCCTCACAACTTGATTTAAGCCATTATGTCAACAGCCCTAATGGCAACCTTTCTGGAAGCAGCAGTGCTCATGGAAGTCACGATGCAAAAAGCGTCGCTGTTAGCTCTGGCGACTCAGCTGATGCAAATATTCATAGCCATGCTGTGCAGGAAAATTCGGACCTGGACTTCCAATCAAATGTGGATTCCGGTTCACAGTTGTTGTCTGATTCTTCGAGCAGCATCTGGAATTATGATGATGGCTCTGAGGAATCGTTGCATGAGCTTCTTGTCAAGAGCATTTTCAGCGATCATGAGTCTATGATTCAGTTCAAGAAAGGATTAGAGGAGGCTAGCAAATTCCTTCCTACCGACAGTCAACTAGGAATTAACCCAGAGGACAGCAAACCGCCAGAGGAAACAAAGAAAGGAACCTCAAGAACGCACATCAATGAGGAGATCAATCTGAAGCGCTCGTCTGATGGATTCAAGGGACTAAAGAATCGTGGGAGGGATGTGGATGCTTTTATGGAAGGCAGGGCCAATAAGCAAACAGCCTTGTACACAGAAGAGAGCGAGCTTTCCGATTTGTTTGATAAGGTGTTGCTCTGCAACGAAAATGGTGGGGCTATGTGTTCTGGTGACAAATCTGTGGAGACAGGGCTGAGCAAAGACATACGGCCACAAAGGAACAAGCGCGGTTCCAATAGAGGTAGGGGTCGTGGTAATAAGCAGGGAAGCAAGAATACTGTTGACTTGAGAACTCTTCTGACTCTCTGCGCACAAGCCATCTCCACTAGTGATTTCAGGACTGCTGGTGAATTGTTGAAGCAGATTAGAGAGAACTCTTCTCCATCTGGCGATGGGTCTCAACGATTGGCCCATTACTTTGCCAATGGGCTAGAGGCACGACTGGTGGGCAACAACTGTCAGACGAAAGACCTTTATTCTACTGTTGTTGCCAGGAGGATCTCAGCTGCTGATGTCTTGAAAGCTTTCCACCTTCACATTTCAACGTGTCCGTTTAAGCAGTTCTCCATTTTCTTTGCAAATTACATGATTTTGAAAGTAGCAGAGAAAGCTACTACCCTCCATATATTAGATTTTGGCATTCGGTTTGGTTTTCAATGGCCAATCCTCATTCAGAAGCTCTCTTCAGAAGGGCCCTGTAAATTGCGCATCACGGGGATAGAGTTTCCACAGCCTGGCTTCCGCCCAGCAGAAAGAATAGAGGAGACAGGTTGCCGTTTGAAAAGGTATTGTGAGCGTTTTCATGTCCCTTTTGAATTCAATTTCATAGCGTCATGGAATTGGGAATCCATCAAACTTGAGGATCTCAAGATTCGAAGCAATGAGACCGTTGCTGTGAATTGTTATGACCGGTTTCATAATCTCCTTGATGAGACAGTTGAGGACAACAATCCACGTGATACCGTGTTAAATCTAATTCGGGAAATTAAACCGGATATTTTTGTTCATGGTATAAGTAACGGCTCCTACAACGCACCCTTTTTTATGACAAGATTCCGAGAGGCACTTTTTCATCTTTCCGCAGTGTATGATATGCTCGATGCAATAATAGATGGTGACAGCAAAGAGAGGTTGTTGATTGACAGAGTGCTCTATGGACGGGAAATTATGAATGTCGTAGCATGTGAAGGTTCGGAAAGGGTTGAGAGGCCAGAAACGTACAAGCAATGGCAGGTTCGTCATATGAGGGCTGGGTTTAAGGCGCTTCCTCTGGACCATGAGCTCATGAAGTTGTTCAGGGGAAAGATTAAAGAACGGTACCACAAGGATTTTGTGCTAGATGAAGACGGCTGCTGGATGCTGCAAGGATGGAGAGGTCGGATTATTTGTGGCTCCTCCTGTTGGGTGCCCACTTAGGATGGTTGAAAAAAAAAAGGTTTCTGTCATGACATTACAGGGATCGTCCCAGGTCGACAGGTCAAGGATTCGTATAGAGTAGCTCAGAATGTACTTATTTCCAGCTCTTTTGTTTGGGCATGTATCTTTGTACTTGCAAAAAATTTAGAGTCTGGAATGTTTGCTCACTGTTTATCTAATTCTTGAGATAAGAAGACATGCTTTGCAGCTTCTGAGCCGCACGGCATTGTGAATTTTCCTGATGATATGTCGCGATTTGTCTATTCTACATCACAAATTAGTGCAACTAATACGGCGGCTTGAAGCTGATGATGGGTGTGGGTGCAGCATTGTCGTGTATGGCTTGTGATGTTCTCTTGATGGCTCTGTTGTTTACTAGTCACCTATAATACTGAAGGCTGTTTAGCTCTATAGAGAGCTTGAGAAGCCAAGGCGGGGCTCATGGAGGATGCGTTTCAAAACAGGATGCAGACAGAAATAGTAATGCTAAAGTTGTTTCTGTCTTCAAGCAACTTTAAGGGCAGTTTGAACTGCTCTGGCATTCAGGCGTTATATTCATAACAAGTCGATGAAATTTTCTTAATTTCCTTTTATCACGCTAAATTTTTTTAATTAAAATTCCAACTTCAACCTGTTCGCGCGATTTTATATCGGGAATATCTTTCACCGAGATTTGTACTTCGGTTTTTATTAAAATGGGTTCTGTGGCTCTGTTCTGATGGAAATGTCAGGTAAACAGGGTAGATGAAATGTGTCTGATGAAAGTGTAGTAGAAGATTAACAATCTA
>JANUWG010000231.1:0-13655 GCA_025175695.1 Eugenia klotzschiana
CTTTTCTGGTCATTTCTGCTCACTTTTCAGGGAAACTCTACTTAATTGATTTTGAGTATGGGTCATATAATTACAGAGGGTTTGACATAGGAAATCACTTCAACGAATATGCAGGATATGAATGCGAAAGAGAAAGCAGGAACAGAGATAAGAAAATCTGGTTTCCTGCATACATATATGCAGAGAAAGAATTGAAGATTATCCCATCAAAACACAAACCAAAAATTGAAGAATAAGCAGACCCGAAAGAACAGACACAACAGCTCAAAAGTCTTGGCAGTCCCTAATAGACGCTACTCAAACGTCAAAGCCATTGTTACGGGAAAAACTCACGTTCAACTAGGGACCACAGTGACTTCAAAGCACATTCAAAGAGATTAAGTTAAAAAGACCACACCAAACACGTGGAGTTTCCCATAAAAAGGGCAGCATTGGGCATTAGAAGAAATAATGGGAATTTTAAAATATCTAGGTATTCCTACTACTTGCTACAGCCCAAAAATTGAAGAATAAGCAGTTAGTTCAACCTGAAAGAACAGACACAACAGCTCAAAAGTCTTGGCAATCCCTAATAGACGCTACTCAAACATCAAAGCCATTGTCACAGGATAAACTCATGTTCAACTAGGGACCACAGTGAATTCAAAGCACATTCAAAGAGATTAAGTTAAAATGAATACACCAAACACATGGAATTTCCCATACAAAGGGCAGTGTTGGGCATTAGAAGATATACTGGGAATTTTACAAAAATCTAGGTATTCCTACTACTTGCTAGCATCGATTATAGCCCTGCTAGTAGTTGCATCATTTCCACATAGAACACTAGAGCAGTAACATGAAGAAATTCTAACCCCACCCAAAAAAAAAAAAAAACAAATAGAGCAATTATAAATGCTATTCCTCAAAGCAGAGCCAATAATTTAAAGCTTCTCAACAGGGAAGTATCTACATATTGAAAGCATCCATGGAATTTTGCTATTCAGAGCCACCAATATGATAACCTCATGATTCCCCTAAAGAAAGCCCCTAACTTACAAAACGCACGAGTACGCGTAGATGAGGCAAGATGAGCAGCAGTGACCAGGTTAACATTCATCTTAATTAGGCCAAGAACACAGGCCAGGTTTCTGAATTTCCTCGTCACATGAGACAATTCATTCGAATGCAATAGAGACTAGCGGAAAACCAACCTTGTCTGCCACGCTCATCAGGCCACCGCATCAAACCTTTGCAACATGTCACAATGCGGCGTCTCCCTTACGAATCCCCATTGCCGCCACTGCATCTCAACCCTACGATTCTGTGCCAGGATGGAGATGTAATCCCTGTCAATTTTCACCTCAAGCCTCGCTCTTTCGTAGGATAATCCTGATCAAACTTTGAGGTGGACTTAACATAATAATTCACACCCTTGATGTGAAGGTGGGTTAGTATCAAGATTTGGTCATCTTCAAGATAACATATCAGCACACGATGGGGCCATCCATCAAAAGTCATAAACGTAGAACAAAATGTGCCTTGTCGCAAAAGGCAGGAAAAGGCCAGTTAAAACACAAGTTGGAAGCTAACTTCCGTAAAAACCCCAAAACGAACTCCCAAGACAGTAAAAGGCAGTCAAAGTCTGAACAGCCAAATGTGTTTCTCCCAGCTCCCGACCTGTATGTATTCTTGAATTAGCTCCCCTCCTATCATGGTGCCAAAGCTAAAATTTATACCCCATCAAGTGAATGTGCCGTGTCAACACAAAGAGATGCAAAAGTGGGACCGAGGCGAGGCGGGTCTACTTCCAACCGCTGGCCACTATTGATCCACGACTCGTGCCGTATCGGTCCGGCTCATCAGCAGCAGCATAGCCGTGCACATCGGTTCCGGGAGGGTAAGCATAGCAATCTTCACTGGAACCATAAGCATGCGCATCTCTGTAACTGCTGGAAGAAGAGTAGCTCCTATAGCTAGATTTCGCACCTCTTCGTCGGAAGTCATTGCCGCCAAACCTGCTCGACCTACGGTTCCGAGCCGGGCCAGGGCTACCATTACACGACTCTTTGGCACACTCGCCGAGCCAAGATGGGACTTGCTGATTTGCCTCTTGCATAAGTTGCACGAGCGCCGTCGCAAGTGACAAATTCTTTCCATTGAAGAATGCAGTTGCGAACCCGGATTTACCGGCTCGGCCTGTTCGGCCAATCCTGTGCACATAGTCATCTATACTTTTGGGCAAGTCATAGTTTATGACATGAGCAACATGCGGGATGTCGAGACCTCGTGAGGCAACATCCGTTGCTACCATAATGGGAATGGCTCCGCTTCTGAACGATCTGAGAGCTCGCTCTCTTTCCTTCAGATCAGAAAATATGCGATTAAGCACCCCACAAGAAAAGCCGTCGACACATGAAGATAGACGACAAGATCTTTCAAGGAGGATTCTTAACAAACATGGGGTTAGGCAACTTGATGCCGCCGGGTACAGCAAAGGCATAGATTGATCACCCAAAAGGTACTATAAAGAGAAAAAAAAATGCAATTCAGGTTCGATACTAACCATTTGAACTTTATCTCCGTGTATAGCTATAGCACTAAAGCCACTTCTCAACAGCCAGTTCTCGAGGTCATCCGCTCCTCTCTTCGTCTCAACAAACACTAGAGTTAAAGCTCGCTGCAGCAACAGATGAATCCATTTATGTTCACTACGCCACTAGGATATCATATTGAAAAGGTCACATGATTGGGGAGAAAGAAAAACAGAACGACTTTTTCTTATGAAATGGTAAATCAGAATGTAATCAAGTAAACAGCAACGGTGCGACAAATGAACATGTGCCTACTGAATTCAGTAATTCTAGTACCTTGCCGCCAAGACATCCATTTTTTGCCTGTGAATGAAGAATATCCACAAGATTGTTTCTCTTATCCTTATCATCGGTATGAAGGATTCTTGAAGAACCATGCTCGTCGAAAGGAGAAAGAAGAAATTAAACAAAAGAGAAACACATATACAGAGCGAAAGAGGAGGTTTCAGTGAGGAAAGTCCAAAGAAGACAAACTACAGTGAGAATTTTAGACAGAGAATTAGACCATACACCATTGGTGTAAAGAAAAACTCACACTAGGAGCCTCATCATTTAAGGGTTGGAAAGAAAATGGATGGTTAAAACCCTCAAATCAAGGTTTAGGAACACCCGTTACTTCAACAAAAAGGAAAAATAAGTACACCGCCGATTTAAGCTAGACTTACACATATTGGACAGTGTCACCACATGATCGCCCTCGACGTGGAAATTAAATATCCAAATGGGTCAAGAAACATCATAACAGCAGTGTAAGCACAAGGACCCACAAAGCACAAAGCAAATCCAAAAGCACTACCACCACTACAATTACATGCCTTTTCAAATTACAACAATTTGAAGACCCATTTACAACAATGGAGGCAACCATTCCCTGTGGCAGAATCAAGCCTCACCGCCCTCCCCTCCAACTTACACAACTCAAAAATGAATGAAGGATACAAATGCAATAACTACTAATCAGCGCGACAATGAACAAGCACAAATCCATCCTTGATACTCTCCCTCAGCAGCAAAATGTACATTCAAATCAAAGTAAACATGGAGAAAAGCTGGTCGCCGCAATAAGCACAAAGCATCAGAGACCAAACACAAGAATCTGTACCTGCTGACCAAATGGTGCACCACCATACGCAACAGCAACCTTCACAACAGTTTGATAGGCAAACTTTTTCGCCTCCTCATATATCTGCACAGTCGAAAACCACACAAACCCCAAAGACAAGACAACTTCATCGTAAATTCTGGCAATAATCATGGGCTGATAAAATGTCAAGCGAGCCGTCATTCTCAAAGATATCTAACGTACAATAATCCAACCCGTCCCAATGCTTACGTCATGCAACAGTAACACAACTATCTTCTTCTTTTTTACGCCCCCACAACCAAAGCAAGGGTTGGCTCTTACCTGACAAGCCAACTCCCTCGTCGGAGACAGAACAAGGCCCGAGGGACACACGCTCCTCCTCGACGACAGATGCTTCTCTCTCTTCACGCCGTCGCGCAAGACCCCAAAGACCATCGGCAAGCAAAAGGCGGCCGTCTTGCCGGACCCAGTCTGAGCGCACGCCATGAGGTCGCGCCCGGCGACGGCTATCGGAATCGCGTGACGCTGTATCGGCGTCGGCTTCGTGTAGTTGCAACGCCTGATATTCAGGCTCAGAACCTCCCCCAAATCGATCTCCTCGAACGTGCTCGCCGGCGGCGGGACGTCGGAACCGCTGGCTTCCACCGGCACATTCTCATACGCGTCGAAGTTGATGGCGTCGCCGCCGGCATCGTCGCTTCCCTCGACAACCTCGAGGTCCCCAAGCTTGGCAGCTAAGTCGAACTCGTTGAAATCCTGCTGGGGGCTCGCGTCTCGGCGGCCAGCGAAGCGACCTCCGCCGCGGCGGCCACGGCTTCGGCCACGGCGGCGGCCGCGGCCGGGCCTGCCGTCGAAGGTGCCAGATCGGGGGTGAGACTGACCCGGCTCGGCGCCGTGGCCAAGATAGCCGTCGTCTCGCCTGACGTGCGGAGGGGCGTAGAAGGGTCGGCTGGGGCGACCGGGGCGGGGAGCCGACGCGGCGAATGGCTCGGTCCACGCCATCTCCGCTTTCGTTTGCAGCGTAAGCTTCCGCAGGAAACGGATGGGACGCAAAGGAAGAAGCAAAAACCCTAGAACGAAAAGGAGCCGCACTGACGATGGAGACGAGATACGGCGTGGCTGTTCGGGCGCCTCGTCTGATACCACTGCAAAAACGTAGAGAGCGAGAGGGAGGGAGAGAGCAATGCGTGTTTATATAGGGAGGAAATACGAAGAGCTGATTGGTGGGTCTCGCTCGCGCTACATTGTCTCGCGAACGTGTGATCTCCTAGAGACGGAGAGAGAGAGAGAAGGCGAAGAGATTTTGATTCGGCGCAGAAGGATCAAAATGCGAGCAACGTCGCGCGACGTCGAGCTGCAGAGGAAAACGTCTCTCAGAATTCCACAGTAGAGAGAGAGAGTGAAGAGAGAGAAAGAGGCGGACGACAGAGACATGCTCTTTTTTTTTTCACTCTCTCCTCTTAATGCAAAATGCGGGACGTGGAGGTACGACAACTTTTTCTCGGACCGAATTGACCAAATTACCCCTACCGCTAACCTTTTTGCCCTTCGTCGGATCATCGTCCATGCTAAGCGCGTTGGATCCGTACATAAAGAGGCCCGTCTTCGTCCAAAAAGCATAGGCCGGTCGGGTAAATCGAACCGAATCGTATCGAAAATAAATCCGCCTTAATTGGCTCTTGATCCGATCCAGCCCCGCTTAAAAATTGAAAATCGAATAGAAAGGATCGGCTTCCGATCTTTAGGATCGAGAATCGGACCGGATCGAAACGGGTAATCCAATAAAAGTGGTGAGTTATTATTAAGGGAGAGCAACGCGAATTTTAATTTTCAAATATTAATTAAAATTAAGTTTTACATTTAAGAAATAAAAATTAATAAGTAAATTATTATGCTTACAATTAATAAATAATCGGTCCGGTTCTCCTTAAAATCGAGAACCAGACCGGCGCTCTCGGCGATTCGGATAAAATCGACCGGTCCGATCTGGACGGATTCCGATTTAGTCGGTCTGCTTGACTCACCCTCTACTATTTGGACATAAAAATAGATATACGAAATTTCCAAAGCGAACCTTTTTTCTGTTTTATGACATTCCTAAAGCTGGAGTAGTTTCTTAACTATGATGTCCGACAAAAGTTGAGGCACAAAAGAAAAGTTCCGTGGAAACTCTCTCTAAAACTTTGATGCCCTTCTTTACACCCCCACCTCGATGCCTAGCTTAGGATGCAAGCAACAATGTGATGCTAAGTTTAGTACCAAAGGAAAAATGAAAAAAAGAGTGTTGGATCTTATCTTTGGTCGCCAAGTTTGAAAGACATGAATTTGTTCCGCTGCAAATATTTTTTTTTTTTAAATTTAATGAGTTTGGAAAGAAATTGCACATTCCAAATGTTACAGCCCACATCGAACTCGAATTCGCACCTAGTGAGCCATCCGTTGCTTATCCCCATTCCGTGAAAGAGTGTATTTTGCTTAATGCATTTTCGAAGCGAAAGTACGTACACTTTTCCAATCTCGTCGAAATTAGAAAATATCGTTCGAAATTTAAAAACTATGAGAAGTTAGGTGTGAATTTGCAGAGCTTGAAAAAGCATGAAAGTACTCGAGCGGAAATATTTGAGAATAGCGAAAGGTAAAAATCAAAAAGTGAAAGTCAAACCAAAGGCGTACAATCATATACGGTAATTAGTGTCACGAGTTTAAATACTAAATCGTGCGTTCTTCTCAAAAGGAGTTGGTAAAATTTAATACTCCCAAACCAATAATAATGGGCTTGTCAATACTCCCAAACCTGGGAAAGACCAAAGAACCTATACCGTTGCCTTACGAGGGGGGCCGTCCAATCTCATGCCCCGTCCAAGGGCTAGTAATGTCGGACACGACCCGTTCACGCGGCATGCGGTAATTATCACGTGTTTATCTTAGTTTAGTTATTTCACATGTGAAGCGGAAATTAAGATATTTCGAGCCGACACAAATTGCGAAAATTAATCACTATACGAGAACACGAATTGCTAGCCCGTCAATACACTCAGAAATTTCCGTGGGAGTAGAAAAGGCACGATGCTTCGACGAAAATCAGACGATCAAACATAACCACAGTTGATGGGTCTAATAACCTTTTTCACCCTCTGATTGTTAATTGGTGGTCTTTCGGATGGACCATAGTGGCCCCATTTAGAAAGTCACAGACGTGGCAAGAAAGGGTACTAATGCCCAATCAACGATAGATTTGAAGGTTTGTATAGATTGACTTTTGCCTCTTTTTTTTTAATTATTTAATCAAAATCTTCTCTTTTAACATAAAATACTTTAAGATTCGCTAAATGAAATTTCACATGTACAATTAAATATAAATAATTTCATAGCTTTCTGAGATAAGAGTGATAATTTAAGCTAAAACAATGTCCCTTAAGATACCTAAAAACTTCTAGAGTAAGCTAAATCATTTCTTAAGGCATAAGGACACATTAAATGCAAATATTTATGTACGAAGCTCACTTTGGTGTCAATATTTATTTTTAGATTACTTAAGTGCTAAATCGAAGAAAAAAAGATCACTTTAGTGTCAATGTCGAGAAATTTCGGTGACCTATTTAAATAATCGTTTAAAAAAAGTGATGCTTAAGCGATCTAAAAAACGATCACTTTAGAGCCAACGGCAAGAAATTTCGATGAACTCACCGAAGTTGGTACTTAAATAATCGTTTTTCAAAACAATTGACACCTAAGTGATAAAAAAAATATTGGCACCAAAGTGAGCATCGCACATAAATATTAGCACTTGAAGTGTACTTTTGCCCATTTCTTAACAAAAAAGGAATTTTAAAGCTTCTTGAAGAAGCTACCCCTTTTGGCTTGGCAAAGAAGCTATCTCGAGGAAACTATTTCGAAACTTCTCGTAGAAGCTATCTGGTAACTTCTCGAGGAAGCTACTTCGTAGCTTCTCGAGAAAGCCATCCGATAACTTCTCGAGGAAGTTAGTACCAAACTTATTTTCGAAAATTTCGTATTAGAAAACATGACACAGTAATATTTCTTGAATCGATATATAAGTCAACTGCAAGTCAATTTGCTAATAGATAAGGATAATGTCACTTTTATGTAATTAATGTTAGGATAAGATCAATGTCATTTTCAAGTATTTAATGATATTGTAAGATCAATGTCATTTACAAGCATTAATGACAAGATAAGGCTAATATCGCTTTCAAGTAATTGATGTTAGGATAAGATCAATGTCATTTTCAAGTATTTAATGATGGGATAAGATCAATGTCATTTTCAAGCATTTAATGATAAGATAAGATCAATGTTACTTTCAATAACAAAGTTAAGAAACTATAAAAGAGTTCACAATATAGAATTAACAAAGTTAAGAAACTAAAAATGAGTTCACACTAAAGGATTAACAAAGTCAAGAAACAATAAATAAGTTCACACGATAGGATTAATAAAGCCAAGAAAACATAAATGAGTTCACACTAATAGGATTGACAAAGTCCAGATAATATAAATGCGTTCATATGTGAAGTAACTTATGAAAGAAGCTAGAAATCACTATAAATAGGGGTATGGTTTCTTTTCTTCATTTTCGACATCTATCAACTCCCACCTCTTCCCCATGAGATTACTAAATCTAATGTGGTAACGTTTATTCATTACTTAAATGAATTATTGCATTAGCTTGATATGATTTGTGTGCATTTTGTGTGCAATACAACTATTATTACATTAAGCCACAACGATATTTTCTTGCATTAAAATGATTTGAATCGTGCGCCTGTAAGAATGTATTTGAGCAGGTCATCTGAGGAATGACGTATGGCCTGAATAGGCAAAAATCGGGGAGCCAAGAGTGGTCGTTCGTTCCCTTAAAGTCCCAAGGGTTAGTATTGTGGGTATATTATGAGCCGTCATTCCTGTGAAGGTGATTATGCGAGACATTTACCGTTAGGTAACGTTGAAACCGAAAGTGAGCATTCTCGAAATACGACTTACTATTTATGGCTTAGATAGACATAAATCGAGAGAGCCAGGAGTGGCCGTTTGATGTGAATTGAATGAATTGATGTGTTCATGGCATTTGAACAAAAGTTATGTGGTAGACTAAATGCATTTCATGATTTGCAAATGAAGAATTCATGCTCATATTGACAATGCATTACAAGATAGCTTTGTTGAGTATTAAGCTTACGTTCCCATTTTAGGCCTAGTAATTTCATTTACTAGGCTATTCGATCATCCCTTATTTTTTAGGGAAATTGAGATAGCCTTGCCGCATCCTCGTTGTATGGATTGCCCACTCACATGGAATATTCCCAATAGGAAGTCGTGAATGTAGAAATTGGTGTCAAAGAGTAGGTGAAGGAATGGTCATGGGTCATCTGCGCAATTTCGATAGGCTGTCGGGTTTGCAAGGCGAAGTGACACCTTAAGAGAGTAGTACCCGAGTCAGGATGAGAAAGAGGTCTTAATAGTCTAGTAAGAGTATAGGGGGCATATGTAAGGGATGTTAGTATATACTGTAAAATATATTCGAGGCATATGTATAAAAACTAAGTATGTTTATAAATATCTTGAAAGCTACTATGTCTGTTAAATTAGGTTAGCTAGTAAAGTTTTCTCAAATAAAGAATAAAAGCTGACAGAAAATAATAAATAAATTAAATGGAGGTAGAATGATGGGATATAGTTCGGGGGTTATTACACATGTCACATTGTCTTTTGCACGCGTTGATTTGGGGGCACACTTGCCACTCTATAGGTGGGACCTTATCTGAAGTACGGACAATGGGCGATTCATATATATATATCCATAAGGTTTAGTGGAGTGGAAAGATTTAATTATTCTACGCCGTAGCCGAACGTAATGTTGCTTGTGCTTCCTCTCTTAAACCTTCTAAAATATATATATTGTCCTAGGAAGTAAAAAATCAAGAGATATCATAACTTATACTTCTCAGTTCATTTTGATAGCTCTATTCTTGTCTTGTGACGTATAGAATACACTCACAGGTTATATAGTTGAAAAGAGACACTCGTGCTCGGGAAATGAGGCTCACTTTACATGGATCCGGATAAGGCATTCAGTCGGAAAGTCTAACCCGACCCCGATCGAACCCGAACCGAGCACGTCCAATGCGAAAACTACTATGTTTATTCTACGGTCACACCTGCGCAAGAAATTGCCCCCACTCGAGGTCCCAAAGCCATCTCGGATCCGTCTGCGGTCGAATAGTTTGTCCATTTCTCCTTAATTATAAGAACTTTTTTTCTTTTGTCAAGGTTATGATGAAAATATTCCCCATAACCCATTTTACCTGCCAGCGGAATCTCGTTGCATGTCGTGGTCAGTTTAAGATGTGGTCCAATTAAGATGTTTCGAGCCGACACAAATTGCGAAAATTAATCATGACACGAGAACACGAATTGCTAGCCCGCCTATACACTCAGAAAGTTCTGTGGGGGTAGAAAAGGCACGATGCTTCGACAAAATCAGGCGATCAAACATAACCAGTTGGTGGGTCTAATTACCTTTTTCAGCCTTTGATTGTCAATTGGTGGTCTTTCGGATGGACCGCAGTGGCCCCATTTAGAAGGAATTTGATACTCTCTCTCAGTAAGATAGTCGTACATTGTCAGAAAAAACCCTCCGAACTCCACAGTAGAGAGAGAGTGAAGAGAGAGAAAGAGAAGGACGGCAGAGAAGAACGTGGAGGTATATGACAAAGAAAAGAAGGAATTTGATTCTCTCTCTCAGCAAGACTGTTAGATTCACGGGTCGCTCTTTCGTTCCTCTATAAATGGGCATTAGCGTGCGATTAATTATGAACAAAGGGAGTGATCATCAAGTTGCAGGTTCTGCTCTCTGATAACATAGAAGGATGTGGAGGTACATGTTGACACATGATTTTTTGTCATTTTATTTTTTAGAAAATAATAAAAAAATACAAAAAAATTCATAAAATTATAAAATCGACTTGGGAAGCCTTGGCCTAACCTTAGGAACCAATTTCGGACAAAAATATTTTTTTTCAAATTTTCGGAATTTATTTTTTTCATAAATATCCAAAAAATAGAACAAAAATACTAAACATGCTCCGAAGAATCAGGAAAAATAGTCAATGTTTTTATTTTTATTCTCTTTTTACTTGGGACACTTCAAATTTCAAAAATTCAACTTGGGCCACCATGTTCCTTCACAAACATAAACCCAATTTGACCAAAAATTGTGTTTTGAGTCTTTTTATTTTTCAATTCTTTACTCATTGTTAGCCGTGACATGCTCCTCTAACGCCTTGAGTTGCAATTAGGCCCATCCGTTTATCAATTCGCTCAATTTCGGTCAAATGGACCTATTTGCACTTTTTATTTTCATTTTTAGCCCCCGGTTTCACTAAAAATGAAATTAATTAAATTCTAAGGGCACCCATGAAAATCCGAGCACGTCACTCTATAGTATTCGTCGTTCCGAATCTGTTGGCGGGTGTGTTTCGGCTCGATTTGGCCGTTTAGGGTTCGGATTATCGAGATTTCATTTTTAGGTTAAACTTAGAATTTGGGGGTTTTGCGCTAAATCAAACATTTTAATCCCAAAAACACATCTCTTAGATGGAAAACATGTTGGGGAATCCAATTTTGGCTTCAATTAGATGAAAAGATGTCAATTTGAGGGTCAATTTGGCCAAATTCGTGAAACCGGGTCGGCGGACCCGACCCGTGACCCGGTTACTGTTCATCTTCTTCCCCAAGCCCTATTCTTGCGCGCAGCAGACCTCCGAGCGGAAATCCGCCAAATTGACCTATCAAACGGGCTCGATTGAAGACAATAATAGATGGGCTTCGTAGCCCACTCATTCCCGGTCCAAACGAGCCCACTTTCGCGGTACGCCGTCGCCGGAGCCGCCGTGCCCAACGCGATCTTCACGCCGGCCAAACCCACGCGCGAGAACCCGACACCCCTTTTTCACTTTGCCAGTCAATACCGACACCAAATGGGGGAATCTTACACGGTCTCAGTCCCCAATGTATCGGCACGCGGTTTTCCTCCCCACGGCAGCCGGGCGTGTGAATAAAAAAGAAAAAAAAACACAAAAAGAGAGCAAAGAACTAAAAAAGGGGAAGTGCGCACCACATGCTCGACGAAATGCCGTGCCCCTTTTCTGAGCATGTCGGGAGGGATTAAAGGGTTCCCGGGGCGCGTACTTGAGGATAAGAGGGGAGGGGATCAAAGGAGAGCGGGGAGAGTGCATTCTTTTCGAAAAAAACAAGAGAGAGAGAGGCATACATGGCTGGTCCGAACCAGTTTCGGGCTGATCGCGAGTGATTTTTAAGAGAGAATACAGAGAGAACTAGGGGGAGAGGAGCGAAACCGAGAATATACGTCTACTCCCCTACACCCCGCGTGTCAAACGAGCCATCCGCGACCTCCTTCCGCCACCCGAGCCGCGAGAAAAGGTGATACAAACATACCTTCGCGATCAGTGGTCACTGGTTTTTGTGCGTTTTGCCCGGTTCGGTCTCTTTCGGATTTCGGGATGAATAGAGCCAAACCGACCAACGAAATGCATATCCCTGTGTTCATTTAGTCCCCAATGAATGATTAGATGCTTTCGCCTTGCTGAGAATTCCCCCGTTTCATGTTTTCGGTAATACATGCTAGGTGTTCGACGAAATGACAGGGGTTATTTCAAACCCCCAAGTTTAGAGGCGGTTTTCTCTCCCATTTTCCATCATTCGAGTGTTATGTTGGTTGCATCTCGTTCCCCACATGAAGCTCTTTGCGTCAATATATGGTTTTTGCATCGGCTATGAGTGGAGTGTGAGAAATCGGCCTATGAATATGCCTATTTGAGTTGCTTTCTGGAACGAAAATTATTCTAAGTGTTGGGAGCTGTTCAAATCTGCCACTTTGGAGCCGTTTTTCTCATTGATAATTCTAGCGTTTGAGGTGATTCTCTGGTTGAACATACTCTTTGCATGTAGTACTTCGCATTGACGTCTTGATCGTGACTCGATTCCCGCTGTGAATCAATTTATGATCCCCGAAAGTTGCTTCAATGAGCTGCAAAGTGAGGCAAAGCTAGTTTTCCAGGTTTGGTTTTGCGGCAAGCCATCTTCGTGGCTTCGATACAGAGCGCCCCCTTAATATTTTTGGGATATTTAAACACATTTTGGAACCTTGTTTGACCTAGTTTCAGGTCACGTGTTTGGTTTTCCCTAATTGTATTTGACCGTGGAGATAATTGCTCCCGAACATGCCCTCATGAACTGGTTTCTGGGGATTTCTGGGTTTTCATTTGCGAATGGCTATATTCCTAATGTCGACGCGACGCGCTCGGTCAATCATTTTTCGAGCCGTTGGTCATTTTAGAAACCTGGTTATACCTAGTTTCACGTGGTATAATCGGTTTCCTCTGATTGTACTTGACCATGGAAATAATCGCTCCCGAACATGCCCTCATGAACTGGTTTCCGGGGATTTCTGGGTTTCCATTTGCGAATGGCTATCTTCCTAACGTCGACGCGACGCGCTCGGTCAATCATTTTTCGAGCCGTTGGTCATTTTAGAAACCTGGTTATACCTAGTTTCACGTGGTATAATCGGTTTCCTCTGATTGTATTTGACCATTGAGATAATTACCCGAGAAAACCTCTTCGCGGTCAACTTTTGCGTTGGCAAATGTTTGGAAAATGGGTCGTAATTTTGAATTCGGGTGAGATTTTCGCTGTGTTCTCGATCGGGCTAACATGGGCTTTTCCCGGTCCGCCTCACCTTCAAAAAAAATATAAAAATAAAAAAACTCGGAAAAACTGAAAAATTTTCGGAAAACTAAAAGTTGGTCTTTTATCGCATATTTATGCCTATCGGATCCAATTTCACACTGGAGGATGACCGATGTCCATTCCGGTCCAATTTTTGTACACCCGATCATGTCTCGGGTTTCGATTTCTCGGCCTTGTATCTAAATACCCGAGGGCCGCGGGTTTTT
>JANUWG010000232.1:0-13648 GCA_025175695.1 Eugenia klotzschiana
TTTGCCTTTTTCATTCCACCTGAGAGAAATTTTATGTCTTTGGTCTTTTTAAGATGATGGGGGAAAGGTTACGAGTCGGCAGTTGATATGTGCTCCAAGGAATGATGGCCATGGATGTACAGATCGACATTATTCTCCTGAAAATAGAACATCGTGAAGATATCCAGAAAAGCTGTTTGTTCAAGGACCTAGAAATTTCATCGTGGTGGTTTCTCAAAGGAAGTGGAATTACCTCAAGGATTGGAAGAAGCTGCCTTACCAACTCAGGAGTGCTCCCATGGGGTCCAGCACTTTTGATGGTATGGTGCCCCACCACAATCTTCCATTTCGCACTCGATTCTTTCAGAGCCAAATCTACATTATGTACCCACCGTCGCAGCGCCGAGTTCAAAATCGGATCAGGACCTTCTCAATTACCGATCTCGGTTCGTGTTCTTGAGATTATGATGCATCATGTGTAAGATACACCTGCATAAGGGCAGAATGGACGATTTATACCTTGAGGAGATTGGAGAGATACTTCTCTTGGGCAATACTCCTCTCCAGTCATACTTATGGCCTCCTGGCTTCGTGAAGTACCCGTCAACAAAAGCGTTTGTCCACAAACAAGATGTCCACAATTTCTTCTCATACAGAAGGTAATTAAGGAGATTTGATCAGCAGATAAGATAAAGAAAAACATACAATCGCAAGATCTTCGCCTATATTAACCTAAAATTCCATTGTTTTGGCTTTCCGGCATCGACAATGAAAGATCTTGAGCAGAGCCATCTGCTGGCCAATTCTCTGAAGATGGGGCTAAGTTGGGCCTCAACATTACCCCTATAATCATGGTTGCCCAAAACTGCATGCACCAAAAAAAGACATAAAATTGTGTCGATATGAATCGGTGATCGATACACACACGAATAGGCTTAGTGGATTGAAAACTACTCGATTAAATTGGCCAAGGGCTCCTGGTTTATAGGGATTGTAGGCTGAGTTACTTGGCCCATCACAGGGTTCATAGGAATCAAATTCTGACCATATTCTAGCCGGAGTTTTGTCCCTGGATAAGAGCTTGGGGTTAGCTAATTCCCAACAACAGGCTGCCGTGGTATGTTCTGACATGTTATGTATTCGGTTGTGGAAAACTTCTCATCTCTTTGCCAGTTCAGTGCAACCCTTCCTTTAGGGCTATCTTAACTCCCTTGCTCGTCATGTTCGGGAGAACTCACAATGCCTATATATATCCTTCCTTGGTAGTTTAATATGTTAGATACGTGTTCTTCTTCTTCTTCTTCTTCTTCTTTTCCATTGTGCTTATCATGTCGTATTGATTTAGTGTCAATGTGTGGCTAGGAATTAGTTGATCCTACCTCGCCTAAACTATTAGGTCATTAAAGGCCTAGAAAATTACCGTTGTACCATTGCTTTTGCAAACTAGGTGCCGTGTAGATTTTGGAGAACGACTTGTCGAATGTGTTGGAGTTGGCGAATACTTTGGGAACCCTTGTTTCTCACACCGGGTACGCCCACGTGAGTTTAGGGAAACTGAAGTGTTATCCAACAATACCCTGCGTGCGGAATGCGGGGGTTCGGGGGCAGCGCCTCCCGACGGGGGTTCTGATCACGTGGGTTTGGGCTTTTATTTAAGCTGGCCCGTTTAGTGCGAGATTAAGAGATTAATTATAGATTTAGGTTTTGGGCCCGTTTTGGGGATATATGTATTTTTCTCGTTTCTGATCATTGTAACGAGTTGAGCGGCTGTAAACCGAAAACATAGTGAAATCTCTTTGCAGGACGTAGCCCTAATTTTGGGGTGAACCTGGGTAATCTCTTGTGCATCGTTCTTCTTCTTCTTTATCGTGATTGTTCTGATACTCTGTCGCGAACAAAAACCCATCAATTGGTATCAGAGCCTTGTGTTCGAGGGATTAGGGTTTGTTCGAGATGTCAGGAGGGTCGCGGATTGAGATAGAAAAGTTCGATGGGAAGCGGTTCGATCTGTGGAAGATGAAGATGGAGGATCTTCTTTGTGATCGAGATCTCTGGGCAGCAATCGTAAAGGAAAGGCCTGTTACTGCGGCAGCTGGTGTCGTGATCGGCAAGAAACCAGGCGAGGAAACGGAGGCAACTTCGAAACAGGCAGATCCAAAGGCGACTGAGGAATGGGATCGGATCGATCGGAAAGCAAAGGGTTTGATCCGGCTTTGTCTGGCAGACAACATTCTGACGAATGTGATGAGCGAACCAACAGCGAGGGATTTATGGCAGAAATTGGAGTCGCTATACCAAAGTAAGTCGCTCGTGAATAAATTATTCTTAAGGAAAAAGTTGTATAATCTTCGGATGCACGAGGGCGACTCGTTTTCTGCACACCTGCATGATTTTAATACGTTGATAAGTCAACTCGTATCGATCGGTGTTAAGTTTGAAGATGATGATAAGGCGATAACACTGCTCTGTTCACTGCCGGATTCGTGGGATAACCTGATTGTGGTAATTGGCGGTGGGGACAAGGAATTGTCATATGAGACTGTGTGTGCTGCCCTGTTATCAGAGGAGACACGAAGAAAGGGATCAGGAAGTTCTAGTAAAGAGGCTTTAGCGGCTAGGGGTAGGCCAGCAGAGAAGACTCTATATCGAAAGGGGTCTAGATCCAAATCTCGTGGGCGATCGAAGAGTAAGGATAGGAGGGTACAGTGTTGGAGATGTGAAGAGTGGGGGCATGTGAAGCGGGATTGTAAAAACAAGCCCGTCTCTAAAAGGGAAGCGGAATCATCCTCGGGGAAGAAGGAAGTCGAGACAGGAGATATGTATGTGGCTGCTGCATGTATGGCGCAGTCAGACAAGGATATCTGGTATATCGACACCGGTGCTTCATACCACATGACGCCTCATAGACACTGGTTCTGTGAATATGAGCAATTTAATGGTGGAGATGTCATGCTCGGAGATGATACTGCAGTTCAGATTGTCGGGCGTGGCAGGGTGAAGCTGAGGATGAGCAATGGCACAGTGAAGACTCTTCCGGATGTAATGCACATACCCTTGATGAGTAGAAATCTGTTATCCGTTGGTACGATGGCTGATTCAGGAGTTACTTTCTCTTGTGATAAGAATTCGTGCAAGATGACTCGAGGTTCTATTGTGATTGCACGAGGAGTTCGTTATGGGACGTTGTACAAGTTGCTCGGGGAAACGATGACTACTGGTGGCGGATTCGTCTCTGAAAAGGCAAAGGAAGATGGACATGATACGTCCATGTTATGGCATCAGAGGTTAGGGCATATCGGGGAAAAGGGACTGTCTACCTTAGCTTCAAGTCAGATGGTAGAAGGAGTACCAGATTGCTCTATGGGTTTCGGGTTCTGTGAACACTGTCTTCATGGAAAACAGAACCGAGTTAGTTTCCAACACACCGGTACGAGAGCAATAGAGATTCTGGAGCTGATTCACAGTGATGTCTTCGGACCTACTCCGACGCCATCTATTGGAGGATCCAGGTACTATGTATCGTTCATAGATGATTTCTCGAGATATAGTTGGATTTATTTTATTAAAAGTAAATCGGATGTATTTGTAAAATTTCGAGAATTTAAGGCTTTGGTTGAAAACCAATTGGGCAGGAAAATCAAGACACTTCGTACAGATAACGGAGGTGAATTCTGTTCGGATAAGTTCGAGCAATTTTGTGTGGATAACGGTATCGCGAGGCAGAAGACGACTCCATATACGCCTCAGCAGAATGGGGTGGCCGAAAGATTAAATCGGTCGCTCCTAGAAAGGGCGAGATGCATGCTGAGTTGGGCAGGTTTAGAACCTGAATTCTGGGCAGAAGCTGTAGCCACGGCCTGTTACTTGAAGAACCGATCGCCGACCTCATCAGTGAAGAACCGAACTCCATATGAGGCAGTGTTTGGGAAGAAGCCGAATTTGTCACATGTTCGGGTATTCGGGTGCGACGCATATGTTCACGTGCCCAAGGAGAAGAGGGGTAAGCTTGACAGTAAGTCTGAAAAGAACATATTCGTTGGATATAAGGAAGGGGTCAAAGGTTATAAGCTGTGGAATCCAGAGTCAAAGACCATCGTATATAGCAGGGATGTTGTCTTTCGTGAAACGCAGTCCCAGAAAGGTATACAGGAAGATGAAGAGCCCAAGAAAGTGGTAATGTTTGAAGAAAGCCCGATTGCTGAATCTGTGGAGGTGGTTCCACAAAGCACACCAGTGGATTCTGATTCTGATCCGGAGCAAGAGGACTTGGTTAATGAAGTTGAGGATGCAGATTCAGATGAGGACCCGGACACAGATAGCATGCCTGCTCTCAGGAGATCAACTCGGGAAAGAAAGGTACCACTTCGATACTCACTTAGTGCATTGAGTACATTTCATGCTTTGAGTATTACTGGAGATGATCCTAGTTCTGTAAAAGAGGCGAGATCCATGGATGATGCGAATCAGTGGGAGCTCGCAATGACAGAAGAGATGCAGTCGCTTGATCATAACGACACATGGAGCTTGTGTAAATTGCCTAAGGATAGAAAGGCAATTGGATGTAAATGGGTGTTCAAGCGAAAATTGAAACCAGATGGGACTGTGGAGAAGTACAAGGCTAGGCTCGTAGCCAAGGGGTATTCTCAGGTCGAGGGGGTTGACTACGACGAGATATTTTCACCTGTAGCGAAATTAACCTCAATACGATTTGTTCTGTCTGTAGCAGCTGCATATGATCTTGAGGTGGAACAGATGGATGTAAAGACGGCTTTCCTTCATGGGGACTTGGAGGAGGAGATTTATATGAGGCAACCAGAAGGCTTTGAAGCAAAAGGAAAAGAAAATCTGGTATGTAAGTTAAAAAAATCTTTATATGGGCTGAAGCAGTCACCGAGGATGTGGTATCAGAAATTTGACACGTACATGCTCCAGCTTGATTTTGTGCGGTCAAATTCTGACCACTGTGTTTATGTGAAAAGAGCGGGCGATCAGTTTGTTATTCTTACATTATACGTTGACGATATGCTGTTAATTGGGAATAACATGAAAATGGTGAAATCTGTGAAGAATTTGTTGGCCAAGAAGTTTGATATGAAAGACTTGGGGCCTGCAAATTTTATTTTGGGCATGCAGATTACAAGGGACCGTGAGAAACGGAAGCTATGGCTAGGGCAGGAGAAATACATAAAAGAGATATTGAGAAAATTCAACATGATGGACTGCAAGCCTGTTGGTACCCCTATGTCTTCAGGGACCAAGTTATCTGCGGAACAGTGTCCTAAAACAGATGAGGAGGTTGAGGAGATGGCCCGAGTTCCATACGCAAGTGCAGTGGGTAGCTTGATGTATGCTATGGTGTGCACGCGTCCAGATATAGCCCATGCAGTGGGAGTCCTGAGTCGATATATGTCCAACCCGGGTAGAGAACATTGGAACGCGATCAAGAGAGTTTTCAGGTATCTTCGTGGAACTTATAACCTCTCTTTATGTTTTGAAGGTACAGGGAATGGAAACATGCTTGATATCGTAGGCCACGTAGATGCTGATTGGGGTGGAGATATTGATAGTAGACGGTCCACTAGCGGATATGTTTTTACATTGTTTGGTGCTGCATTGAGTTGGATGAGTAAGAGGCAAAGTGTGGTAGCGCTTTCTTCTACAGAGGCTGAATATATGGCTCTTACTCATGCTGGAAAAGAGGCCGTATGGTTACGACGGTTGTGCTTGGAGCTCGGGTTTGAGCAAGGTGCCGTGGAGGTAAGATGCGACAATCAAGGGGCTATTTATTTAGCTAAGAATCCAGCGTTTCACTCACGCACAAAGCACATTGATATACAATATCATTTCATCCGAGAAAAGGTAGAGAAGAAAGAGGTTCGACTTGCAAAGGTCGACACAGTAGAGAATAGTTCTGACTTCCTTACTAAAGCAGTCACAGGTACGAAGTTTGAATGGTGCTCTACTGCGATTGGATTGAAGAAGAATGATATTGGCAAGGCTCTCATTTGCACGAAGTATCCACCAAGTGGGAGATTGTTGGAGTTGGCGAATACTTCGGGAACCCTTGTTTCTCACACCGGGTACGCCCACGTGAGCTTAGGGAAACTGAAGTGTTATCCAACAATGCCCTGCGTGCGGAATGCGGGGGTTCGGGGGCAGCGCCTCCCGACGGGGGTTCCGCTGCCTGGTCAGCGGACGGCTGCCCCGCTCGCCGGTGAGCGGGCAGGGGTTCGGGGGCAGCGCCCCCGAAACCTCAACGGGTTTGGGCTTTTATTTAAGCTGGCCCGTATAGTGCGAGATTAAGAGATTTATTATAGGTTTAGGTTTTGGGCCCGTTTAGGGGCATATATATATATATATGTTTTGCTCGTTTTTCAATCAATGTAAGGAAGAGAGCGGCTGTAAACCCAAAATATAGTAAAATCTCTTTGCAGGACGTAACCCTACTTCAAGGGTAAACCTGGGTAAATCCGTATGTCGTTTTTTCTTCCCTCTGTTTTTCTTTGTGAACGTTCTGTTTCGGTTTCCGATACTTCCCTTCAGTAAGGACCATAGGGCCAACAGTGCCTTCCACCTATTTAGACAAAAGGCTTGAACAAGACAGAGAATATGGTCTCAGCATCTTCCTACCAGAACACGTAAACCACCGTGAAATGGCTGAGCACAGAGCCAAAAGGGTCAGTTGTGTATGTCTCTTTTGGAAGTCTATCAGAGCTAAAGATTGACCGAATGCAAGAGCTTGCAATGGGACTAAAGAGAAGCAACTGCTATTTCCTCTGGGTGGTCAGACCATCAGAAGCAGAGAAACTCCCACCAGGCTTTGCAAATGGTACCGAGACATCCCAAAAGGGTCTAATCGTGACATGGTGTCATCAACTCGAAGTCCTTTCACGCAAGGCGGTAGGGCTTTTCGCGACGCATTGCGGTTGGAACTCGACTTTGGAAGCACTAAGTTTCGGTGTGGGGTTGCTGGCGATCCCGCAGTGGATCAACCAGATCACCGATGCCAAGTACATAATGGATGTGTGGAGGATGGGGTTGAGGCCATTAGCTGACAAGGAGAGAGGTGTGGTGAGGAGTGAAGAGATAGAGCATTGGATTAGGGAGGTAATGGAGGGGGAGAGAGGGAAGGAGATGAGGGAAAATGCAGGGAAATGGAAGAGAATCGCTGGAGAAGCAGCTGGTGAGGGTGGGAGTTCTGACAGGAACATTGATGAGTTTGTTGCTAAATTGTGCGGTAAGACTTAAAAAAGGAGGAAGAGAAGCACTAGATGCATAGCAAAATGATTATCGCAGTGATCGATCTACTTAGGTTGTGGAATGATATAATAAGTCGTGCTGCATATTCTGGCTATGCGTCGTGTTTGGGTGGGTCTCCTGTATTAGGGAAGTGCCTATTTTGTACTTGTAGTACCTGTAAGTTCTACACAATGTGTGTGAACCAATCGAACTTCATCTATGCTAATTTGTTGTGGAAGAACTCGACTGGACCAGGGAAGAAGTTGATTATGCAAAAAATGTGCGCAAAATTAATTGGAATTAATCCTTTTGCAAAATGAAGAACAAAATGGGAGAGAGAGATGCACTATGCAAAATGGCTTCAGACTAATTACAATTATCTTATGAATGTTTTTCCATGAAAAACAGAGTTGAGCAGACGTATTGAACAACTAAGAACCAAATCATTTATTCCGTTGTAATAGAGATACTGCATTTGATTTCATGTTTTGCTTTTGATTGAGTCATCTGTTAATTTGCATCATATGGACCACTTGAAAGCTCTCATATTCTGCAAGATTCCAGTCGATTAGTTCCATTATACAGAGCATTGTCAACTGCCGGTGCAATGTACTCCTACTCACCAAAAAGTTCATTGACTTGATTGGCCAGAAAATCTTGGTTTTTGGGTAATGGTTGTTCTGTTAAAGGGGCCAAAGTAAGTTGGGATGTTATTGGCTTGCCTAAAAAGGAGGGTGGAGTTGGAGTCAAAAGGATTGAGTGGTAGAATAAGGCTTGTGCTTTGAGATGTATACGGTTGTATTTTCACGGGCAGGATCCAGTAGGGTTGCTTTGTTGGTTGCATAGAGGATGAAGGTGGTCTTTTTGGACTCTTCCGATCTTAGCTTATTCCTCATTCATTTGGAGGAAGATTTTAAGGCTTACAAATGATGTCAGGCCTTGTATCAAGCATGCTCGTTGGCTCTTTGCTCGACCACTTCACTAACAGAATCTATGTTTCTGTTCTGCATTCTCAGTAGAATGTAGCTGATGTTCTACGTGATTTACGCTGCTTTTATCCTCCTGCTATATCAAAGTCCTTAGTGCATATTCCAGCTGGCTTTTGTTGATTTTTTTTGCAGCCAAACTCTTCCGTCCTTAATAGGGTAGTTAGCCACTTCTGGATGTTTCGCGTGGCGAGCACATGGAATGCTTTGTGAGTTAAAGGTTTAAGAGTGCATTGTTGTAAAGTTGTTTGGTTTAATCCATGTATTCCAAAGCATTTCTTTATTACATGGTTTGTGATGCACAATAGGTTGGCAAAATGACGGATCCATTAAGCTGAACTTGCCTGTTTCTCCTACTTGCTGCCCGTGCAATTCAGCTCCGGAGAAGGATCACTTGTTTTTTGGTTGTCCTTTCTCTTTTCAAGTCCAATCTGTGATATTCCAGCTTGACCAGGTATCAAGAAGGATTGGCATTGGGTTGTGGCTAACTTCAAAGGAAAAGCTCTCCCTAGCCTGTAGTGCATACTCTCTTGGAATGCTTTCATTTATTTTTATTTGGCCACCTAGGAATGGTTGTTTGCACTCTCCGACCGCTACTACTTCTGTTAGGGTTTCTTCCATTGGTTCTCCTATTAAGAGGGCTGGACAGAGTGGGTTGGATAAATGTGCTCTAGTAGCTCAGCAAGTCTCGTTCGATAGTGCACTGATATAGATATAGATTGTCAAAGTGTACTGATATATTGCTCTCTGTTCAACAGCTTATAATCCAGCTGAACCTCTTTAACATTCAAATGTTGGCATCAATATCGTGACAGATTTTTCGCGTTAAATCTCGCGTTTTGTGCTTACCAGGTTCGATAGTGCACTGATATAGATATAGATTGTCAAAGTGTACTGATATATTGCTCTCTGTTCAACAGCTTATGATCCAGCTGAACCTCTTTAACATTCAAATGTTGGCATCAATATCGTGACAGATTTTTCACGTTAAATCTCTCGTTTTGTGCTTACCAGGATAACGCAGTGCAAATCGTTAAGTATTGATTGGTTATCCTCGTTTAGCTAAAGTGCTTCTCATAAGTAAGGCATTGTTAAGAACGTGCAATTAGTTGGAGATTATCACAAACACGGGACACAGTGATCTTGAAGATGCTTGTCAAAAAATTTGTCTGCAATATCATGACAGCCAACCCAAGGCCACCTCAACCCCATGCTCCAATTCTCCAGGTCTGTACTCCACAATCGCGGTGGGGACTAGCCTACTTGCCCATTCTCTTTTTAAGAATACTATAAAAATATTATAATTTATAAACTGACTTGCACTCTCCTATGTAGGACACAACAAAAGACACTTGTGTTTGTTTTTTAAAACAAACTTCGACACCCGTAAGGAAGCAGGTTTTGTTCCCTGGAATGCCTCCTCTTGAGCCTCAAGATATGCCATCTTTTGTGTGTGATGTGGGGTCATATCCAGCTGTCTCTGGCATGCTTGTGAACCAGTTCTCCAATCTTGATAGAGTGGAGTGGGTGCTTTGCAATACAGTATATGAACTTGATCAAGAAGTGAGTACACTAGAACCTTTGGAACCGAAACATCTGTGAGTACTCTAATACTCTTGTCTTGATCACTTCTTCTTCCTCTTTTTTTTTTTGTTGGGGGGGTTCTAATTGGATGCACAAGGTCACTGACTATATATAAAATCTGTTTGGCTTCTAATTTACTCATGTGTATGCCAAACACTCATTGAAGATTGGAGGGTAATTGAACATCACATGTTTGATTGATAGACTAGTATCTTTCATTTCATTATGATGTTTCGAGTAACGTCATTGAAAATTAGGGGTGAGCATGGGCCGGGTGGGCCGGGTCCAGACCTAGACCCTAAACCCGACCCTGTTATAACCGGTTCCCAATTTTTGGAACCAAGACCCTACCCTGTTTATGTTGGACCCTGTTTTGGAACCGACCCTGTTTTTCGGTCCGGTTCCAGGGTCTACCCGGTTTCCCTGTATGCGAAAATGAATACATGTTACTCATTCAATGAACTGTGCATATTCAACCAAAAAAAAATTCTGCATTTACAAATGTAAATACTCCCTAGTGCAAGATTGAGCCGAGAGAACATCGAAAGGAAATAGAGGAGGCCGAGGTAAGGGGCTGCGAGTCTGCGACTCGAAGACTTGATTAGGGTTTTTTTTTTCTTAAAACATCGTCTAAAAACCGGTCCTATAAACCGGTCCGGGTGGGTTCTTACCTAGACCCGGGAACCGGACCGGTTCTAACCGGTTCTAAAAAATTGGAACCGGTTCCCGGCCCGGTTTCAACGGGAACCGATTCCCGATCCTGTTTTTCGGGTGGGCTGATCCGGGTACCGGGTAAACCCGGTTTGGTTGCTCACCCCTACTTTACATTTAATATCGTATAGAAGATAGTTCAAACATTCTCAATAATTAATTTGAGTTCACAAATCTACTCTTTTCAAAGAATCTATGAGAACTCACATCAAAGATAGATAAAGTGAAATACGCAAGTTACTTCACTTTCGGGCAGAACTTATGACCTTATCTTAATACTCCTATTAAGGCAACGATAAAATTTCAAGTTTGAGCTCTCAATTATCACCTACATAATAAGTTTGAAATCATCTCATCTCTATTTATCATGCAGTAAACAGAGGCGATTACTCGTGTGAGTGGGCTAATTTTTTATATGCCCGAGACTTTCTCAATATAATGCACTAAGTATTAATACGCATAAATGTTATACATACTCATAGGCATCAATAATGATAACAAATACTATTAACCGGGAACTTTGAAAAATATAAATATCCAGTATTGTAACTTCTACGCACTTCTATAGATTTCAATGTAGGGAATTAATCTCTTTGTCAACACATGATCAAGGAAAATATCTCTATGAATTGACTTCGTCATAGAATCTGCTATTATTTTATGCGTAGGTATGTATTGTATGTTCACATGTTTTTGTATAACCATGTCTTTTACAAAAATATACTTCATGTCTACTTGTTCGGTCTTGTAATGGATCCCTAGTGTAAGCTATTGTTGCTTGGTTATCATAATTAGTCAATAATTGAACTTATAGCATCCTTAGCAACACCTCACTAACCCAAACATCTTTTGAGCCAAACACTCTTTTGTTCTGCTACTGATAACACAACGAGATCAGTTTCCATTGTAGATAAGGCTATACACGTTTGCTTCTTATTACTTCAAGATATTGCGCTATTGCATAGTAAGAATACAAACCCAGAGGTAGATTTCCTCTCATCTAAATCTCTTTTTCAGTCAACATCAGTATAGCCTTCAAAGCGCAGATCTCTACCTTAATAACTCAGCAAAAAATCGACAGTGCTCTTTGGATACTTGAGGATTCTCTCGACAGTAATCTAATGTGCTTGACCTGGATTGCATGCAAAATCATTTAAGGACTTTATTTACATTCGTCGCTTGCGGGAGAGACAACAACCTTTTGAACGATCTCTTGAAATCTTAACTCCAAAAATATACACAACTTCACCCATATCTTTCAAAATCGGATGATAACCAATTCTTACTATTTGAACAAACTCCATATTACTTTTGGCAATGAGGATATCATCCACATATAATGATATGATTATAAAATGATCTTTGAATCTTTTGATATATACGCAATGATCTTTATCAATCATTATAAAATCATATGCCACTATAGAATTACAAAAAAGTATATACCATTGTCTCGAAGACTGCTTAAGCCCATATATCGATATCAAAAGTCGATATACTTTTTATTTTTAGCCTTTTGTAACAAACCTAATGGGTTGTTCCATATGAATTTCTTCTTTTAATTCACCATTGAGAACTATAGTCTTTACATCCATTTGATATAATTCGAAATCCAAATTAGTCACTATTGCTAGAATAATGCGAATTGAGTTAAATTTCACCATAGGAGAAAAAACCTCTTCATAATAAATTCATTCCTGTTTATTATATCCTTTCACCACAAGGCGAGCTTTATAACTTTCAATCAAGCCATCATATTTACGCTTTATTTTGAGAATCCACTTGTTTCCAATGGCTTTGTGTCCGTTCAGAAGATCAACCAATTGTCAAACTTGGTTTGATCTCATCGACTCCATCTCTTCTTTCATTGCTTGTATCCATTTTTCCTTATCAAGACAAGTCGGAACTTTATTTACATTCCTTAGCTCATTCTCTTCTTGTGGAGCGACCATAAAAAATTTACCTTCAATATCTAGACGTTGGTGAGTCGACGGAGAATGCTTTTGCGACTTGCTCGCCAAATTAGAGATTGTATACTTAGTACATCATGCTGAATTACGCTCCTACTTGGCAACTTGTTCGCCATATTGGAGATTATACCATTGGTACTTCATGCTCCATTACGCTCCCACTCGGATTAGATAATGATGACATCTTCACATCAAGCGATTGCAATTGAGACTAGTTCGAAATAAATTTTCCACTTCTCACATTGCTCCCACTTGGATGAGATGCCCCGGTAAAATCATTATCACTATCCAAGATTTTAAATAGAGAATAGTCTTGACCTATCTCGCCCTTTTTAGAAAATTCATTTACTAAGAATGTGACATCTCGTGATTCAAATCCAATTATACTTTCACTTTCTTGCTCACCTATAAACACATACCCTTTCAAGTGCTCTCAGCATCTCATGAAAATATTCTTTTTGTCTCTAGGGCCCAATTTTCCATACTTGTGGGAGGACTCATGTGTATAGAAAGCACATCCACAAGGTCTAAGAAAACTCAAATCTCATTTTCGACTTGTTCACAGAGTGAAAGTAATTGATTTAGAAGGCACACAATTAAGTATATAGATAACAATCAGCATAGCATCACCCCAAAAGGTGAGTGGCAGATTAACCAGTGACATCATTGTCCTAACCATTTTCATTACTGTTCTATTTTTTCTCTCTCTGCAACTCTATTCTGTTGAGGAGTTGTTGGAATAGTCAACTGTCTTTCTATTCCTTTTTTTATCACATAAACATATGAACTGATCATATAGGTTTTCTCGGCCTCAATCAGATTTTATCTTTTTCTTTTCTTTTTTCAAATTGATTTCCCAAAACAACTCATACATCAGATTTATAAGAAATCAAAATGACATGTCCAAATCGAATGTAATCATCCATATATGTGATAAAATAAATAGCTCCATGCCTTGCTCTCACATTCATTAAACCACATATGTCTTAATGGATCAACTGCAAAGGAAATTCCGCTCTTATTTCTTTTCCAAATGGTTTTCTCATTATTTTTCTCTCTAGGAAATGCTAATAAATAAGCGAATAACTTTTTCAATATTCGCCAATAAGCCCTCGTTGGCTTATCTAAACATTCGCTGTTAGCAATATGACCCAACCTAGCATGCCATATATTCACATC
>JANUWG010000233.1:0-13642 GCA_025175695.1 Eugenia klotzschiana
AAGTCCGTCCGCCACTAATTTGTCTTCCTTTTTGCGCACCATGGCATTCTCCTTGGTAATCATCCTCATTTGCTTGTTGTGGAAAATAGGTTTCCTTAATTTTTTTGTTGTTGGTGTGGGAAGTTAATTCTTCCGTGTAGACAACTTCAGTGGGATAAAGCTCCGTTTGTTTTGCAAAAAAAATAAATGATTTGAAAAAATTTTCTTAAAAACGATCGTCCGTATGAGGTATGACTTAAAAAAAAATAAATGGATGAAAAAATATTTTCATTGTTAATGTAAATGTCAAGACATAAATTGTGCATCTTGCAGATTAATCCTAAATGGTAATTAATCAATCAATCTTGAGTGCTTTAGCACTCAACTTGTCCGCCAATTATGCCAAGCGGATGCACAAAAATGACTTTGAGACCAAGAGAAAGAGGCTCTCTCCAAAATCCGCGCCTCCTATACATGGATTGATGTCGGAGTTTGTGTTTCTAAACTATAGTTGAGGGACAAAAAAGATTTCAAATGCTTCCATACGACACCTTCAATGTAAGACAATTGGACCCAGCTCCCGTACCATAGCCAAGCTCAAAATTATCCTGGAATTTTTTTGTAGCTCGACAAGTTTTTACGACCGCACAAATGTAAGATAATCTTAGTGACGTCATAGTAGCTTCAATTTCTTTGGAAATTTCAAAGTGACTGACTGGATGAAGGCTCGGATCAATATCACCTCAGCTATTCCAGAAATCCTGAATTTCGCTAAATATCTCCTCTCCAATCAGATTGCTCAAGGGCTCAGTTAGGACTCATGGTATCACCGTAACTACTGACTAACTTCTGCTCGAAGAATGTCGGCAAAGTCGTAATTCAGTTGCATTCGACTAGGGAGAAAGTTTTTGTTATGGAAAAGAAAGTTGGTTCAAGTGACGGGTTCGCTGGTGGACTTGACTCAAGTCAAGCTGTCCCTAATTCGCCTACTTTGTGCGAATATATGACTTTTGAGACCAAAGCGAGAGTCTCTCTCTCTCCAAAGTCCTCACCCTCTATAAAATCTCTTATAGATGAGGTAGCTCAAACCACACCTGAATTAAGCATCTCATCTCTTCATCTCCCTGCACGTCCCTTCAGTACACTTCTGCTTTGAGCCATGCAATTCCTGGGCCATAGTTTCGCTAAGTTACCATTCCGTCGCTTCGTCTTTGCGATTGCGATTGCATTGTGCTTTGCACAAGTCTCCTCTTCATCGAATGAAACCGACAAATCCGCGTTGCTTGCATTCAAGGATGGGATCATCGAGGACCCTCTTGGGGTGCTTAGCTCTTGGAACAATACGGTCAACCTTTGCCAATGGTACGGTGTCACGTGCAGCCGCCGACACCGCAACAGAGTCACCGTGTTGGACCTGAGTTCCCAGAAGCTCTCAGGGTCTATCTCCCCTCATATCGGGAACCTCAGCTTCCTGAGAGAATTATGGCTTCTTAATAACAGCTTTCACCATGAAATCCCATCCCAAATCGGCCGGTTGCACCGCCTACGCGTCTTATCGTTGTCTAACAATTCTCTCACGGGCGAAATCCTCAGGAACACTTCGGGTTGCCCTAACCTCCTTATCCTCGGAATGCATGGTAACCAACTGAATGGAGAAGTTCCTCCAGAGATTGGTTCATTGGCGAAGCTTCAGGGCCTTTATTTAGGAGTAAACCATCTAACAGGAAGTGTCCCTTCTTCCATTGGGAACTTATCATCGTTGAAGACGCTTTCTTTTACCTACAAGAACTTAGCGGGGAGTCTTCCTCAGACTCTGGGCCAACTGACCAAACTAACATCACTTCTTTTAGGAGGAAATCGGTTGTCCGGTACGGTTCCCCCTTCCCTCTACAACTTATCTTCGTTGGTATTGTTCGATGTTGGATCAAACCAAATACATGGAAGTCTTCCCACTACGAGCAGCTTTGGTCTCCCCAACTTACTACATTTTAGCATCGCCTCAAACCAGTTCGTTGGATCAATCCCTCTGTGGATACCTAATAATGCCACAAATCTAAATAGACTTCAACTCGGAAGCAACAAACTCTCAGGGAACGTACCTTCTTTTCAAAGTTTGCATAACCTTAAATGGTTGAACATTCAAGATAACCACCTTGGAAGTGGCGGATCCGGTGACTTGAGCTTCCTTTGCCCATTAACCAACATCACTAGCTTAACCATCTTCTCTATTGCTGATAACAGACTCGGTGGGTTGTTGCCGGAATGCATTGGTGATCTCTCCATTAACATGACATGGTTGGCATTGGGCATGAATCGTATTTTTGGTGAGATTCCTAAAACAATCGGCAATCTTGTAAACTTGGAAGTCTTGCAAATGGAAGGCAACATCCTTTCGGGTGCTATCCCCTTTGATGTGGGAAATCTTCAGAATTTAGAAACTCTAAATCTTCGCAATAACAATCTATCAGGGGTAATTCCGACCTCTTTGCAGAAGATGAAGAAATTGCTTGCATTATTCCTTGATGGGAATCAACTTTACGGGCACATTCCTTCGCATCTAGGTAAGTGTGAAAATCTGATGGAGCTCAATCTTGCTAACAACAATCTCAGTGGTTCCATATTCCCCGCAATTAAAACTCTACTCTTCTTGAACTTGTCTCACAACCATTTGAGCGGGGCCCTTCCAGCAGAAGTAGGACAAATTGACCATTTAAATATTCTAGACATTTCAGGCAATATGTTCGGTGGTGA
The DNA here is from genome assembly GCA_025175695.1 of Eugenia klotzschiana. Classification (NCBI taxonomy): domain Eukaryota; kingdom Viridiplantae; phylum Streptophyta; class Magnoliopsida; order Myrtales; family Myrtaceae; genus Eugenia; species Eugenia klotzschiana. The sequence continues at coordinate 2,731 of JANUWG010000233.1, forward strand.
AATCCCCAGTACTCTAGGCGATTGTGATGGACTGCAAGTATTAAAAATGAAGGATAACCACTTCCACGGATCCATCCCTAAATCATTTAGTTCTTTAAGAAGCATCGGGGAATTGGATCTTTCTAATAACAATCTGTCGGGTGAGATTCCGAAGTTCTTGGAGGCATTTCACTTCTTGGAAATTCTGAATTTATCCTATAACAATTTTGAAGGCATGTTACCAACCGAAGGAGTTTTCAAGAATGCGAGTGCCACTTTTATTGCTGGAAACAATAAGATTTGTGGAGGAATCCCCGAATTTCGGCTTCCTAAATGCATCTCTAGACATCCCAAGAGCAAAGGAGTAGATCCTAAATTGAAACTCTCACTCTCTATTATTTTTGGACTCCTGGGGGTGGTCCTTGTTCCTGTTGCGGTGTATGTATGTTGGTTGAAGAAGAAAAAAGCACAAGAACCAACTTTGAGTTCCATCGCTGATACCTGGCAAAACTTATCATATGGAACTCTCCTTAAAGCAACTGATGGGTTTTTCTTCAACTAATTTGATCGGTGTTGGCAATTTTGGATCTGTTTATAAGGGAACACTCCAGGAGAATGGGACTAATATTGTTGTGAATGTACTTAATTTAATGCATCATGGTGCTTTGAAGAGCTTCAAAGCCGAATGCGAGGCTCTAAAGCTTACGAAACACCGAAATCTTTTGAACGTACTAACAATATGTTCAAGTGTTGATTATGATGGAAATGATTTTAAGGCTTTGGTGTTTGAGCTCATGGTCAATGGTAGCCTCGAAGAGTGGTTGCACCCATCTCCAATACCAACCGATGCAGACAGGCCTTCAAAAAATCTGAGTCTTATCCATAGGATAAAGATTTCCATCGACATTGCTTTCGCATTGGATTATCTTCATAACCAATGCCACGGCACCATAATTCATTGTGATCTAAAGCCAAGTAATGTCCTTTTAGACGCTGAGATGGTCGGACATGTAGGCGACTTTGGATTGGCAAAGATCATCCTTGAATCCACATGCGATGCCAACAAAAATATAAGCTCGATTGGTTTGAGAGGAACAATTGGTTTACTCCAGGTATGTCTCCTTGTGTCCCTAAATGTAGAATTTGTTCATCACAGAGTTGTTGATGACATCTTTTCACAAAACTTTTAACTTCATAATGACATTTTGCACATATTATTTTCTCATAGCTCAACCATACGTGGTTTTTGATACATGCAGAATATGGAATGGGTAGTGTGGTTTCTGTTCCGATTGAAGTCTCATTGACAGGAGTTCAACAGGTGGAATTCGAACAGGGCAGAAAAAATGAAAGAGGATTTTTTTTATTCGAAAAACATAAAGATACAATTATAGACTTCCAAACTAAAATAAAGCAATAAAGTCTAACAACCTCCTGCCTAATTAAAGACAATTAAAACAGCTTCTACCAAGACTTGTCGGGAAGAAAACCCATAATGCAATTACTGATATGGTAGGCGTCTACTCATCATCTCTTCCACCGATGCCCCACGTCAGGATTAATATCAAACCCAACAGACTCCCCCTTAATCCCGGCGTGGTCTAAGATCACGTACGCCCAGGAGGTAACGCATTGCTGCCAACTTTACTCCCGACAAAGCCTTTGTCAACGCATCTGCCCTCTGCTCATCTGTTCTCACAAATTCAACAACAATCTCTCCGCTTTCAACACATTCTCGAATAAAATGATACCTTACGTCGATGTGTTTGCTGCGTCCATGGAACACAGGATTTTTCATCAGGGCTAAAGCAGACTTATTATCGACGAACAGCTTCACTGCTTTCGATTCTTGATTCACCAATTCTGCAACCAGATTCCTTAGCCACAGTGCTTGACAAGCGGCGGATGTCGCAGCCATGAATTCCGCTTCACAGGACGATAGCGCCACAGTTTTCTGTTTTTGCGAGTTCCATGACACGAGATTGTCGTTGACATAGAACGCCATACCTCCTGTGCTTCTTCGATCGTCTAAATCACCTGCGAGGTCGCTGTCACTGTATCCTGTGATCACCTCTTCTCCAACTCCCTTCCTGTAAACCAATCCGTGATGAATGGTACCCTTCAAATACCTCAGAATCTGTTTTACAGCTTGTTGATGGTTCACCGTTGGCCTTTCCATGAATCTGCTAGCCACTCCAACTGCGTAAGAAAGATCAGGTCTGGTATGAAGTAGATACCTTAAACAACCGATGACTTGACGATAGCTCGTGGGATCCACCGGTTCGCCTTGGGGATCCTTGTGAAGTCGAGCTCTCTGCTCCATAGGGAATTTGGTCGCGTTGCAGTCGGCCATTCCAAATTGTTCAAGTATCTTCCTTGCATACGCAGATTGTTTGAGGACGATCTTGCCTTCTTCTTGTGTCACTTCGATCCCCAAATAGAGGGAGAGCAAACCTAAGTTACTCATTTCGAACTCTCTCATTAACTGTTCCTTCAGTCGAGCAATCTCGTTTGACTTTTCCCCTGTGATTATCAGGTCGTCAACATAGACCCCGATAATTACACTGCTCCATCCTTCTCCCCGCTTGTATACGGCCTGATCTTGAGCGCACTTGGTGAAGCCTAGAGTTTTCAGACTTTTGTCAAGTCTGGAATTCCACGCTCGTGGGGCTTGTCGAAGCCCGTACAAAGCCTTGTTTAGCTTGTACACGAGATGTTCCTTGCCTTTCACCACGTATCCCTCCGGCTGCTTCACATATACTTCTTCTTCGAGTTCTCCGTGTAAGAATGCAGACTTCACATCCAAGTGATGAACTTCCCAGCCTCTGTGGGCCGCGACAGCAAGTATAAGGCGCACTGTATCGAGTTTTGCCACAGGGGCAAACACCTCGTCGAAGTCTATCCCAGGGCGTTGTACGTAGCCTTTTGCGACCAGCCTGGCTTTGTGTTTAATCACTTCGCCGTCCGAGTTTCTCTTTAGCTTATATACCCACTTCAAACCTATGGGTTTCTTTTCTGCCGGTAATTCGGTGAGTGTCCAGGTTCCGTTCTTCTCAATGGATTCTATCTCCTTATCCATCGCTTCATCCCAATCGGTTTGTCCTGTAGCTTCCTGAAAACATGATGGTTCCTCCATCTCAAGTAATAAAAGTTCATTATTAAAATCTTCATCTTGGATATCTACTCTCTCCGTTTCCTGCAGAAGGTTGTCAATATTTCTGAAGCGGACTGGCCCATCGTCGGTGCTACTAGCGCTCCCGGGAAGTGATGTTGGTGTTACTGTAGAAGGCACGATGGACTCGCCTACTACTGATCCTTGTCCCGGTATGGCTGCCAAACCATGGGTGCTTGACGAAGGGGTTGAGGGTGTATGTGCTGCTGCTATTTCTGCTGCCTGTGCTGCAGCCCGCGCTCGCGCTCTCGTCACCGGTCCAAGTAGAGGCACGTTTGCTGTCGTTGACGCTGGTGGAATAGGGTCATGATTTTCCACGGACATTGGAGAGTCTATGGCAGCGGCGGCTTGGATCTCCAAGGCTCCTATTTCGTCTGGCTCGAAGAAACCGAAACTCTTTTCCATAACAATACTTGAACTAAGGCCGTCGCTTGCGCTTGTATACCAGCTCCACTCCACGTCTTCTTCAAATTTCACGTCTCTACTAACATGAAGCTTTCCACCTCTCGGATCATAGAGGCGGTGTGCTTTACACCCGTCCTCGACCCCGAGATACACCATTGGCTGACTTCGATCGTCTAGTTTCTTTGGGTGCGGTGTCGTCACCTTCACATGAGCCCTACAACCAAACACCCTCAAGTGAGCAAGATGCGGCTTCTTACCAGTCCAAGCTTCAAATGGTGTGCGTTCTCCTAATGCCTTTGTCGGTAGCCGGTTCAGCAAATACACCGCGTGCCGTACTGCCTCTCCCCAGAATCTGCCAGGAACGTGCATGCTCTTGAGAAGTGATCTCGCCATCGCCATTACCGTTCGGTTCCTTCGCTCCACCACGCCGTTCTGTTGTGGGGTGTACGGTGCAGTCAGGTGTCTCTCTATGCCAGCCTCCTCACATAGCTTGATGAATTCAGTGGAGAGGAACTCGCCACCCCGGTCAGTCCTCAAAGTTTTTACCCGGTATCCACTAGTGTTCTCAACCCGCTGCTTGAATTTTTTGAACACCATACATGCTTGGTCCTTTGACTCGATCACGTACATCCACATCCAGCGAGAACAATCATCAACGATGAGCATGAAATAGCGGTTTCCGGCTAGTGTTGCTGGAGTAATTGGTCCACAAAGGTCGGCGTGTAGTAATTCAAGTGGTTTTTTCGCTCGATAAATAGCCTCCGTCGGGAACGGCTGCCTTGCTTGCTTTGCAACCAGACAATCCTCGCACAATCTGTTTGGATGCAAAATAGGCGGCACTCCAACCACCATCTTCTTTTCTGTCATAATCTTCATAGAATGGAAGTTGACATGTCCGAGTCGGGCATGCCACAACCATGCTGGATCAGAAATATTTGCGAGCAAACAAACCGGTTCGCTACTTTCAATTGTGGCTTTGTAAAGGCGATTTGGAGAGCTTCTGATCTTGATAAGCAGCCTGCCACTAGGCTCATGCACCAAAAGATTTCCTCCCAACATAATAATCTTGCTGCCCCCTTCGGCTAATTGCCCACAGCTAATAATATTACTTCGCAAAGCAGGAACGTAGTATACCTCAGTAAGTAGTCGTTGTTCTCCTCCCTTAAAGTGAAACAACACCGATCCTTTGCCCTTGATCTGCACAGTTGATCCGTCGCCGAATCTTACTTGACCTTGAATGGACTCGTTCAGATCGTGAAATTTCTTCCTCTCTCCTGACATATGATTACTCGCTCCGTTGTCGAAATACCACATGTCGGTTGTGTGATTGTCTACGTTCGCATCATGCAGCCGCGGTTCCACCTCTTCTTCATTCAGCATTGCATGGTGGGATGTCTCCACACTTGCTGACAACAGAAGTGCAGGCTCCTCTTCCTCAGCATGCGAGAGGTTTGCCTCTTCTGCGTGTGACTGCCTCCTGCACTCTGACGCATAATGGCCCATCTTGTTACAGTTGAAACACTTGATGTGGCTCTTGTCACGACCACCGCCGCCGGGGCTGTCCACTCCTTCTTTGCCCTGCTGGCTGCTGCGTCTGCCCCTCCCACGGCCTCTGTCGCGTCCACGTCCTCCCCGGCCGTGGTTCCTGCTTCCTGATGGAGCCTTGTCCTTCCCCTTGTAGCTGGATGATGAGTTGCCGTCTCCATTCCTTTTCCGCGCCTTCCACTCTGCCTGAGTGAATAGGAGTTGGCCATCGCTTTTGTTGTTGGGTGCTCGTAGACGTGCGCGCTCCTCAAAGGTCTTCAGCCGCCCAACCGCTTCCTCGAACGGCATGGCCTCGAGATCACAAAATTGCTCGATGCCGGCGATGACTGGATAGAACCGTTCCGGGACGGTGTTGAGGAACTTCTTTACCATCGCTGCGTCATCCAACGTTCCTCCGAGATTCGCAAACTTTACTGACATGCCGCTGATCTTCCCTGCGTAAACGTCCAACGTCTCCCCATCCTCCATCCGCAGCGCATCGAAATCGCTTTTTAAGGTCTGCAAACGTGCTGTCTTGACCCGGTCCGCTCCGACGAACCTTGTTTTCAAGCTGTCCCACAGACCCTTCGCGGTCACCTTCTTTGCGACTTGCAGGAGGATGTCCTCCGGGAGCATTTGAAGAAGACATGCCCGTGCCGTCTTGTCTTTCCTTGCATCCACCTCTACGCCCTCCTCCGGAGCCACGGCCTCCCAGAGACCCTGGGCATCCAGGAGCGCTTCCACCTTGATCGCCCATGTCGTGTAGTTCGTCGCCGTCAACTGCGGATAGTGGAACGACACCCCGCCGTTCTCTCTTGCCGTCGCAGTTTGCGGAATCAACGACATAGTTCCTCGCTCTGATACCAAATGTAAGAAACAAAAACAGGGGAGAACAGAGGAGAATGTGGAGAGGAAGAAAAAACTTCTTTCTTTCTGGAAAGAAAACTTGTATATGTGAATCTCTCTCACATTTCATTCGAACACCAAGAGGATACATTTATAGACTTCTAAACTAAATAAAACAATAAAGGCTAACAACCTACTGCCTAATTAAAGACAATTAAAAACTGCTTCCACAAAGACGCCTCGGGAAGAAATCCCATAATGCAATTACCGATATGGTGGGCGTCTTCTCAACATCTCTTCCACCGATGCCCCACGTCAGGATTAATTTCAACCCAACAGAAGATGCAGCTACAGTGGAGCTCGGGTTGCGGAGGCTCGGCTGCGACGGGCGAGGCTGGTGGCTGGCGCGGCTGCTGCAGCAGCGGTGGCGCTCGAGCGGCGACGGACGGGACGCGAGGATGGAGGTGGCAGCTGCGACGGAGCGAAGATGATGGCGTTGGGCTGCGCCAGAGGAGGAAGAAGAAGACGTTGCAGTGCAGGGGAAGGAGAAGGGCGTGCGTTCGGTCAACAGGAGAGAAGAAAAGAAGAGAGAAGGAAAGAAAAGAAGGAAAAGAAAAAGAAAGGGGAGGGGAAATGGTGAGTGACGTGAGGTGAGGGGGTGGCAGAGGGCAGGTGCAGCAGGTGGGGCCCTGGCGCATGGGGAAGAGGAAAGAGAGAGAGAGAGAGAAGGGAGAGGAAAATGGGGGCAACCGGCGGAAAATAATGGAAAAAGGGGGCCCACCGGTCAACTCAATATTTAAATTTTTTTGTCTTTTGTGCATAATGCACAAGGGTAATTTGGTAATCTAGTTCTTCGGGTCTGATTGGACATTTGGCACAACGACTGAGGGTAATTTTTGGTTCTATTGCGAAGGGTTCAAAACGCCAAATTCCACCACGTGGATCGCGAGTCAAATAAAATTGACATCCAATATTTGTCTCTTAATTCCAAAAATCCAATATTATTTTATTTTATACACTCCGAAATTTCGAGACGTCACAGGCAGGCTGCTTAACAGTTAAAAAAAGAAGAAAAATTAATAAAAAAAATTATAAAAATTATTCGCGTTAGCGCCAACCATGCCACATAGGACGGTTAGCGCCAACGTCAACGATTTTTGGCCAAAATTGGCCGGATATACTACATTAGCAAGTTGTCAAAAGGTTTAATACTTGATTGGCCAAATCAAAAAATTTAAAGACTGAACTGACATCAGTGTAATAACCTTATGAGTTTTTTTGGTCATTTTCCCATTAAAGGTTCATCATCGGAACCAACTTCTTCATGAACATTCTTATTTTCCTATGGAGCAATAGCAACCTTATGATATTAGTAATTTCGAAGAAATTAATGGCGGTTTCTGGACACATGAGTAAATTTAGGACTAGAGTGAAAGTCAAAGTATTTTTTTAGGCAAAAAAGAAAAAAATGCGAAACAAAAACGAGATTGAAGCTGAAGTTGGGGGTCTTTTAAAAGATTAGCCCGTTCTTAAATATTTGGAGGCAGTGACTCATTACATAATCCCATCGAAGATCCACCATTGGAGATTTTGGTTATCGTGAGAGTTTTCTTTCTTTTATTCTTTTTGGAGTGCGAAAGTGTCGGATTTAGCGTTGACTCTGGTGGAAAGTACCATGAGAACAATTTGGAAAAGTTCGAAGACTCATCGATTTCTTCCATCGGGTTTTGAAGGATAGCCTGAACAGATATATATTAGCAAACCGCGCTCGCAATGAAAGCCAAGGAACAATTGATACATGATGTCGTTAGAAGCGAGGGGTCGAGTGTACGGCAAATAGTAAATAAACGATGACTTTGAGGTTGCTTGTGTCAAGCTAAGCTAACATCCTCAATTCAAAGTTCAAATCAAACATCCTTATTTTGCAAGCATTGGGCCAAGGATTGGACCATCAGCCTGAAGTTACTCGGAGAGGCTGGACTAGTGAAGGCCGAAGCTGAGATTGTAGCTTGTTTACACCAGAAATTACGGACAAAGGTATTTCATCGTCGTGGCAATTTCGGCGAAACACGTCTTATACAAGTCGTGAGCATTAATTTCCACCGATTAACTTGAAGAAATAATGATTCGGGCTGAAACATAAACGACATTAAGGATTGTTTGGCGACTAATCTTGGAATACTTGGTATTATGTCCTTTTGCATAGGGCTTTTGTGTGTGTAAACACTGTACTTATAAGGCTAGGTCCAGTCTAATTGACCTGCGCAAGCCCATCCACTCCAAAACATGATTTATTTTTCTATTGTACGTATTCTTCGTCTTAAGCAAAGCAAATCCTCATACCCTAAGGCAGGCATGATTGTATAAATCAAAGTTTCCATATCCTCATTGTTGGTTTTCCATATCCACTGAAGAAAGCAGGCAAGAGTCTAAGTCAATCGGTCTGTTTATACGAAAAGTTCTATATATCCAATTCCTACTAATAAGCGCCAGATACGACGAGCTCGAGCCTGGCCGCCATTTTCTATGGTTTGACTATGTTGTATCTATCCATCGTATACATGTATATTTCTTTTAGCTAGCTTCATAATGTTTATATATACAGCACAAGCGGAGGTCAACTTTTGAACCTCCGCTCCGTACGCATACGTATGCACGGAGGTAAGAACATTTCGAAGCAGCATATGATTTAAGGGGTCAAGCAGTAATCGTTTTCTCTCTTATTACTTGGTTTCTGATTTCTTCCGTTCAAATTTGGCCTACTAACGTCGTTCTCTCATCCTCTTCACATACTCGTGAAAGTCATCAATTTGGTCGTAATTTAATGCCGGTTTTGAAAAAGTCCACACGTTCCATGCGTTACATTACACTTTCAATGGCGCCTTTCTTCTCAACTTATTCGTATTCAAACCGCTCATGCTGACCCTGATTCCAGGAAAGAAACCACCACAAGCCAAAACCCTAATTTTTAAACCCCATCCAACCACCCTATATATACTTATCAAATCTTTCTTGAGAAACTCACACACAAAAACGTGTTCCAAAGAAAAAGAAAAGTTTCTCCTCCTCCTCTTTCTTGTTTATTTATTGCTCTCTGGAGGAATTGCTCAATTGTGCGATTTGAAGGAGCCATGAGGAACACCAAAGCGGCCAGCAAGCAAAGCAAGATCAAGCACGTGATGTCGGCGCCCCTGAGGATCATGAGCAAGGCCAAGAACTTCTACATGAGGAACATGGAGAACTTGGCCGGCAGGGTGGGCCAGGGCGGTGGAGTCGGTGGCCCCTCTGCCACTCAGATCACGACGCTGCCCAAGAGCTTCAGCGTGAACTCGTCCAAAGAGAGGGACGAGGATGAGGACTTCCGGGAGCTTGTGCGGGCCGTTTCTAAGAGGAGAGGCTTGGACATGACGGGTTTCGAGTCGCGAAATGGGTACGGGTCCAACAGCGGCAACAATAACGTTTACGGCGTGGGGAGGAGCCAAAGCGTGGGGTTGGGGAAGATAGGGAGGATTGATGAGAACATCTCTGCTGATGAGTTTGAGGAAGATAGGTTGAATCTGAAAGCCGATTCGGCGTATCCAAGAAGCAGAAGCCATGCTGTTGGCCGGAGAAACATTGGTCTCTATTAAATGCAAAGGGCAAAGAAACTTTGGTGGATTATAAGATGTTCGAATTGGGGAAGATCAAAATGTAAATAGTAAGAGTTTGAGGGCGTGTCCATTTCCAACTTATGTACCTTCTTGGTTTGTATCAAATTGGCGATTCTTTTTAGTTTAGGTCTTCTCTTTGTTTTTTTATGGTTGTCATTCGAGAGTTGTAGCTATAAACGCTACTCGATCGATGGTGTCTTTGTTAAGGGTACTTTGTCTTTGTATTCTACGTCCTGGATCATACTGGCACAAAAATAATCGAACATGTATTTAGTGATAATTCAGACAATCTTAGGTAACATGTGTCCGTCAAGCTCTATTCATTCTTGCACAGAGAAATTCTAGTCAATGAATCATTCTTATTGTAGTAAATCGACCTTAATTATAGTAAACCTTTTCATTTTAATGAAAATGTCGGCGCGTTTGACCTCCGCGTTCATCAACATAGAAGATGGGTCCTCGCGTTTCATCAAAGTGGGCGTATGAACCCTAGGAGCACCATACTCCTCGATGTGCACTCTAGGGAATCCGATGAGCTTGAAGCTTCCACATCGGATTCAAGGGCTTTCTTGGTGTGCGTATGAGGCAAGAATTGATGTTAAAGTTCGCAATCTTGAAAATTCTTGTTTCTTGATAATTGGCAGAATATTCATACCCATGTATGAACAGCCAACTATTTACTGTAGATCGGCAAATTTAGCCATTTGCTCTCTCCCAATTGCGGATTCGTTTATTCGTACAGCTCCAATGAGCTATAGGAACTTTCTCTGCATCGAATCAACGATTCTTCTGATTTGGGATTGCCTATTGTCGTTGTCGTCTTCAATAAGAACAGGAAAATAAATATGGTGAAATAATCCAATCTTGAGTGAAATAAATACCACGGCTCCCAGATAAGAACAGTAATAATCTTGTTATTTTACTGCAGCTATGTCTTAAGCATATGAGCAATTGAAACCATTTGGAAGTTCTTGCTTCTCGAGAGTTTCTATTTTCAAATTCCAAAGTACGTATCACGAACTTGCAATTGAGCGCGTTCTCGGCTACTTTGTCACCGGTTTTCCTTGGCGGGTGGCTGCTAATTAATCATCAATTAGTCAGTGTAAATTAGATTCTATTGATCTATCGGTCAAAGCCAATGCAAAAGGACATAAAGTCTATAATCTAGATGGCGGGTCATCCTGACTGATGAGAAGTTACGGAACTACCAAAGGAGTTAAAGGCCAAAATAATTTCCTACTATAATAAGAAAGCTCTCTCTGTAATTTTCACCTTCACAATATTTCAACATATAGGAGAAAAGATGTATAAAATAGACGTGGTCTTCTGTCGCGCA
>JANUWG010000234.1:0-13640 GCA_025175695.1 Eugenia klotzschiana
TGCACTGAACCTAGATGATGGAATTCCCTGTGCCCTTTTACTCTGTTACTTCTCCTTCATTGATATGTCTTGCTTGAAAGGCAAGTTGAATTGGTGAGGTGTTCCATCAATTCACACAAAAGAACTCCTAATTGGCCATTCATCCCATTGAAGCTATTGATCCAAATCCAATCTAGATGCCTCAACTCATGGTTGGTTCTGTTTTGTGCTCTCCAACATTCTACTGAGATAGTTGATTTTATGTCACTTTATAGAGGAGAAAATCCAAGACAAATAAATTCAGGACCTATTCTTCAATTAGAGGCACAAAGAAGACCAGTATAAGAGCATAAGTGTCCATAACACATAATACAGTGTCAATCATTTGATTATGAAGGTGTAGAAGCTATTTATACCTTAGAAAGAGGCTTTTAGGTCATCTTTTTCACTTTGTATGGTCACTAGTCTGGGAGAAGCGATGTTCTCTTTTTAGAAGGTTTGTCTATGTGAATGACATGAAAAGTTGAGAGATCTTAAATTTAAGGCTGGAATGGTTCTGAGGTACCTCAATTTGTACTTGGAAGTTGAATTAATTATCCATTTGCAGGTGTTATGATTGTATAAAAATATGAATCTATGAAAAGTGGTTTGTCAAGCATGGCATGTCTAGTTTGGAGTGGGATGTCATATTTTTCCTTTAAAAAAAAAAACAAAGTTTTATGCAATGATTTCTACAATCGATCATACACGGACGGTTGAGCTGATGGGTTTTGGATTAACATGCGCCAAAACTATTTCGGTGGTATTCCACGTAGGACAGGCTGTGTTCTAGGTTTGGACCTGAAGCTGTCAATTCTATGGAGGAATCGAACAGATTGGGCCTAGAAGCCCTAGAGCTAGTTGCAAACATGTTTTAGAAGAAGTAAAAAGTTTTTAACAAAAAAATCACTTGACTCTGATGAGAAGCTCTCACTCATGAACAGCAGGAGTGGTTGTTATGTAAGAATAGCTACTAAAGAGCTTGACAAGATAAGTAAAAGTAAAAAATATAGAAGTTAGTCATGAAAATTTAAGCACCTCAAATTTGATTGATGTCTTCTACATTTGCTAGACATTGATCAAAGTGGAAATTCTCCACCTCAAGAAAGGGTGACAAATATGTGATGATCAAATAATGAAAATAGACAACATGCATCAAGTACATTTGGTTTGAGTTTGTAGGGCAGTTGTATGAATCTCAATGATATGCATTTACCTTTTCTTGAAGTGGAGATTCTGATTCCTTCTCTCAATTGAGCTCCCCTATTAATAACACATTGGAGTTGAGAAATATGGAGCGAAATTTTGTATTAGGCCATATTACCTTCCACGCTAGTTGGATGGAGTTTATTAGGAAAAATCCCTATGGTGCTTTGAGAATTCGAAACATTCTAAGTAAAACTAGCATACGCTGGTGACAACTCGTACGATGCGGAAGATTGATCAACTTGGGCTCTCGGGTCTTCTAGCACTCATAAAACTTTGAAAACCTTGAAGAGGTGCTTGATGGTGTTATACTAAATAAGTAATGCAGAGGGTAATTTGCAACTGGGTCTATAGGAGTGGTGCCAGGATATTTTATATTAGGAGTTTTAGGATGAGATAGAATATATCTCTTAGGAGCTTTGAAGGTGGGTTGGTTTTCTATTTACAAACTAATCGGGAGCTGATGTCGCTCTTTTGATGAGGCCATAGCAGGTCGAAATTGGTTGTACGTAAAGTAATTTACCCTCGCTTGATATAAAGGATGCCGGAGCTCAACTGGACGTGGTATAATTCGATATGAGAAAGATATTCACCTGAATGTTCAATGGAACAATAAGAAAGACAAGGCTGGCCGGGCGTGAATGACTCATCAGGTGCCGCACGGGTTGTTTTGCGGCCAAGAAAAGTGCTGGCTTGTGTCGCTAAGGGGGTGTAGTAGATATTGCCTTTGTATACACAGATTCATATGCAAATGGTTTTAGGAATAGGACGTTGGGTGTCGATATTTGCTTTGTAGAAGGCAAACAAGCTATTGGATGTGAGCTACGTTGAAGATTGGATGGACCTTGCAAATTGTGAAATAGTTGTTAGATGAGGAATATGTTGATGTCTGAAACGACCTTGTGGATGGTGAACAAACTAGAGGACTTGTGACGTCAAAAGGCTTTGGGTTGACCAACGGAAGGTGAATAACCTAAAGTAGAGGAGCCATTTCAGGTTTCTTTCAAGTTTTGAGTGTAACTGAGAAACTACCCGTCCGTCGAAAGTGATCTCCATTTTGTGGAAATTGGAACATACCCTGGATATACTGAGACTTAGAACTTATCCGATCACAGATTTCGAAAAATATTCATGTTCAAAATGTATTTATAATTGAACAATTGTAGTTAGTTATTATGTTTAATGACTACAATTTGCTAATGATAACTCGCATTTAAACATAAAAAAGGTGAAATATTAACAAAGTAAAAGCCTTAATCTTGGATATCGTCGAAAATGAAAGCTTAGGCTAATAGTTTTATATTGAACTCATCATCGAATGCCATGGAGTCCTGCAAGCTTGTGCGAAAATATAGAATAAAAAAAATACAAAAACTTGTTTTAGGTTTCACCTCGTCAAAATCGGTTCTTTAATTTTTGAAACTTGAAATTTACCTTGTGTACCCTGAAACTTAGACCATCTTTGTTTTCATTGGTTCGGTTCTTTGGTTCATGGTTCTACCTTGGAACCCACACTCAACTCTAGACGTGTGATTATGGAAGAGTTTGGATGGACCGGGTAGAAGGTGTCAGAGTAGAAGGTGATCAGACTACAGAACGTAAGGACGTAAACATGCTTGAAGGAAGCTTAAATGGAGGAGGACAAGCTTGGATATATAGAATCTTGGATAGACCTAACTGCAGAAGGTGCTTTGCTACCAAGAGAGTGGTGGTTCTACTATGAGCCCCTATGATCCTGGAGGGAAGACCAAACTCTTTATCAAAGTTGATTTGTCTTTGAAATTCAGGAAAGTGGACTCGAGAAAGATTGTAACTATTTATGATATTTGGGCAGGCGTACTAGAATGATAGACTGCTGAAGAAGCCAAACTTACTATTTTGAGAAATTATCTCTGCAGAGCTGTAGAGAGACATTCTACAACCGCAGATGGCATAATTAACGGCTACTCATGGGATTTGAATTTCAAGCGGTCAGTTGAGATTTCATGGCCATAAATTCAACCCAAGCAAAATCAGACAGTTGGGAAAAAAATGAACAAGCCTCTTCTATACTTGAGTGTTCATCTTTTTCTTGTTCTTGTGCCAAAGTAGTGTAAATTTGATTGTATTTCTTGGTAGAAGTCCGAGTGTCTGTAATAAGATAGAGAGTGTTCAGTGTAGCGAGGATTGCTTGCGTATGTAGAAGCAGAGCTATAAGTAGAAGGAAGTGACCTTGTGATATCTCAAGGATTAAATAGTGAATTTCAGCCTTGATTTGGGCTGGTAGAACTGCCAAAGTGGAGTAGCTCAAGTGGATAAACCGAACCACTACAAATACGATTTGGATTTCTGCTATCCTCTATCTCCTTTGTTAGATGATTATTATTTATGTATACACGATTGTTTTTACAGCATCAACGCTAACTCGCGTTCTACATGTAATCCAACAGTTAATTAGTGAAAAATCTTTGAAATTCCTTAAACAATCAATTCACCCCCACTCAATCATGGACATTACTCACGCTAACTTAACTAAATTGAAATGTGCGTGTGATATTCATAATGTGTAATTCACCACTCAAAAGATTTATTGGAGGAAAACATGGCCATTCTGCATTTGCCTTTTTCCAAGTTATCGAGTGAAAGAAAGTTAGAAATAAGAACAGTCGCAGAAGCTATAGTTGTCATGAGAAAGAAAGGCAGAAATAAGACAATTTATTCTGGGAATGTAATGAGATGGAGCAAAAGGATGAGGGTCGTCGGCGAAGTAATTGGACATGTGGAAAATACTAAATTCAACCAGGTGAAGCCCTGGTTCCTATGGAGGTAAAGGGGACATTGGTAAAGCTTTTACTTGGACATTAATTGGTAAGGCTTTTTCAAACTAGCCCTTCAACTGGAAATTAAGTCAAGTCAATTGATGTCACTCTGAACACGTAGGCGACACTGATGGCAATATATATTAAGCTTCCCTCGTGCATTTCGGTCTTTGTCATTGTTCTTTTCTTTGCCTAATAATCCAGGGCGCGGGAGCTTATCCAGAGCAAATCATAAGCAGTTGTGACTACCAATTCCTGAATCGTAAATCCCCTAACGCTCCATTAACTGTGTCAATCGTGGGGGTCATCCTCTAACAAAAATAAATAAATTGATATAAGGTTAGCGGTTTTATTTATATTGACCTATTGATCTGTTTGATAGGTCCTCTCTCTTCCTGGATATAAATGTGCTATCTAGCAAGTTAGCCAAGTCAAATATGGACACGGACTTATTATCAAGCCTTACATATGGTGATACCTTGCCTATGCATCGTAGAGCATATAATACAGCATTTTTTTTTTTTGGTAAGGATAATACAGCATGTTTTTATTTGCCCCAATTCCAAAAAAGAAAAAGGTAAAAAAGAGATACAGCAAAGAGCTACAAATTTGCGATATTTCATCTTCTTTTTTCTTTTTTCATGTTTATATTTGATCTATCCCTTCCTTCTCTGTCCCTCCAATATGAAAGGTGACTTTCCGTGAAGTCCATAGGTAAGCGTTCTTTGATCCATCCCTTTCCTCCTCATTAGGTAAGGATTCATTTAAATTGACAAATATTTAGATGTTAAATATATTTAGGATGTATCCTCTCGATCAACATTCAAGAGAGCCGAGAGTTTGCATGTATGATGAATGACATATGCTTGGAGAACTAAGCAAAGACCAAAGGTGTTGATGTTGCCTTTCTATCGTTCTGAAGGAGAAGACAGTGGATAAATGATTATAAGAACTTTTGACAACTTAATTGTTACGAGTTCTTGAGGAAAATAGATGCTTATACAATTAATGTTGCGACGGCTAAAGTACATCCATGACGAAAAATATTCATATATAAAACAATGTCGAAATTCATATTCATAAAATTGATAGAAAAGTATGCAGTTGAAATAACATTGGTTATTAAGATTTATGGATACTTTCGAAGGGATATCATAATAAGTGAGGGTGGTGTTGGTAGGTTTCAATCAAAGGTAACATGATATAAAGATTCCGATGCTATTGGGGCTGTGATCTTCATGAGTTATTTGTGATTAATGACTTCTTTGCTTTATCCAATGTTCTTTTTAGGGAAGAAGTAGTGCAACATCAAGCTAATTAAAACGGCAAGGATTTCTAAACGAAAAGATGACATTTCAATGAAAATTGTTTTCATCTTGTCGAGGACACAATTTTGAAATGACTCCTCTCAAATTGATTGAACATTAGAATCCCCTAATTCAGTTGAGAGGGGCTATCATCACAGCTTATGTAGTCAATTCTTTTGTCAGTATTAATCTTGTTATTGGCCAATTCTAAAAACGTAAAATTCGGAAGAAGAATTCCATGTTCAGAAGATTGGATGGAGGAAATTTTGTCAAAACCCCCTTTTCACCCTAATATTACAAGTATCCGGTTGACAATTAGATTTTGAATTTTACAGGATCCAAGGATCAAGAGATATTGATATGTTTTCTTGTTTTGAATGTACAACTTCTATGCGATTTTGTACATATAAATATTTGTTGCCCTTCTTGTAAGATTACTTTTTGCCATAGATACATTATCAAAGTATGAGAAGGTTCTCTTTGCTGTTACAGATATGAGAAGGTTCTCTTAGCCCCTACAGCTTTAAGGGTGTGTCTGCAATATCTAGTCTTATTGCTCCTTTAGTGTGATATAGATTCGCATTTTGCTCATCTGAAAAGTGGACATCGAATTCGAAAGTTTGCTTTAAAGATTGATGAATTTTACTACTTGTAAGAGTTAGCCTTGGATAATTATGAGTCTGAGCTTCCTCTAAGTTTTGTACTTTCCGTGCGTGCACTAGTTTGAGTTGATTGAGAATTGAGTTTCGCAAATTTATCCTCCTCCTAGGCATCTTTGAGTAGAGATGGCATTGGTGACGATTATAATAATTTGAAGGTGTAGGCTCTTGAACAATAATCTTCAAGCTTCTCGACAAACTATGGTGTGAAGGCTAGATGCAATGATTACTCGGCTCGACACTCCTAAGTCGAAAAGAAACAAAAATCGGCGATGAGAAGGGAACATGCTTGCGGTCAACAGTTCAGTATGTTTTTTCAATTTTACAAGAGGCGAGCTTTATAACCGGACCTCTTGCGACCATTCAGTATGTGTTGGCTATTATATCCTTTCAAGGGGATAGCTTGCAAGAGACTACATGGAGTTAATGGAAAAAATTATTGAACACAAGAATTGTGCAGATTGATCACGATCATCTTTCATTTTTTGGGTATCAAACGTCTGAACTGTGAGAAGAAGCATCTTTTGAGGGCAATGAAACCGTAAGGCTATGTTTTCATTGTCACAGAGAAATTTAATCACCACAGCTAAAAGGAGATTATTATTTTCGAAAACGATGTTTGTCCATTGAAATGATTCGGCGAAAAGGAAATGAAA
Source organism: Eugenia klotzschiana (assembly GCA_025175695.1). Lineage (NCBI taxonomy): Eukaryota > Viridiplantae > Streptophyta > Magnoliopsida > Myrtales > Myrtaceae > Eugenia > Eugenia klotzschiana. The sequence continues at coordinate 6,645 of JANUWG010000234.1, forward strand.
GGAGAGTTCTGATTCAAATGATGAATCTTTTAATCAAGACGGCTTTCATGATGGGGAAGAGATCATTTTCAGAACAATCTTCTGAAGTATATCCAGATTTAGAAAATAATTAATCGTGAGTAGATAATTGCCAAACCTAAGTCAATCTTTCTCCAAAGTCTTGTTATTATCCGAGAAAGAGGTTTGTATAGTTGGTTTGATCATCCCGAATGGATTTTGGAAAGCCAGTTGTGAATATCAGTCTTTTCACGAAGAAAGAAATTTTCAGTGATCTTGAAATTATGTTATCAAAATTCAAGATGTTTCCAAGGAGTTTGCTGAGTAGGCTAATTCGATATTTCAAACTCAAGATCGAGTTTAATGAAATTGTATGACACGAGAGTATATCGACATAAGTCGAGTTTTGAAGCAAATTTTCAATATTGAGTACTCTAAATTAGATTTTAGTTAGGGTTGTGATTATAATTCCCTCATTTCTATGATTTAGATTTAATCGTGTTTGCTCGGTCATTACACATTTATGTCAAGTTCATCTGGTTGTTTGGGTAGATTTAATCAATTAGGGTTTTATGACTATTATTGATAGTTTGAGGATCAAAACAATTGATTTTGAGAGTTCCTCTATGATTGTTGCACTTTATGCATGCGTAAATGCAAGCTCTACGCGTGACCCTTCTCACAGAAATGAAAAGGGTCACGTTTAGCACATCTTGAGTCATTTGCATTTAACCAATCATAAAATCATCACATACTATTTTTGTACAAAATGTAATGGCTTTAAGCCATCTTTTTGAAAAGCAAGATGTGTGGTGTTGTAAACTATCTCAAAATGAGGGAGTTGGAGCGGTAGAAGTTCGTGGCCAAGTCGAGGACAAGACCACATACTTTGAAAAGGCAAAAGGTGGAGTTGGAGCGGTCCAAGCCAACTCAAGAAGGGATGCCTATTCATGTGCTTTTTCCTAAAGTGAGGGACCTGGCAGGCAACATCGAGTTGGCCAAGTCGAGGGAGGAATCGCTTGTGAAACAAGTAAGGGTTCAAGAGTCGGGCAACGGTGAAGCCGAGAAAAGAAAGACTAAACAATGTGGGAGATGGAAGAACCACCAACCTCCGAGGGAGCAAATATTCCATAACGATTCGATCGGGCAAGCAAAAGAACTCTTGAGTCGAGAGCATTGAGGGAGTGGCTCAATTGGATAGGAGGGAGTATTATGGAACAGAGGTATTCAAGGCACAATAGGATGATGAAGTGGCCAAGATGACCGAGCAAGTCTAAAACTTCTAGAGATCTAGGGTTTCATGAGTATTTTAGAATGTATTTTGGAGTTTTGTATTGAGAAGATTCCTTGTAATTAGTGGGGGTAGATGGGAGACGAAGAGATTAGATTTCCACCATAATATCAATGGGTGATCAATGTTTATTAGAGGTGAGCATGATTTCAGGGTAGAAGTAGGAACCAGGCTCATAAGTCCGGTTTCAGGCTTCAGGGTATACAGGGTAGATTTCATATTCCAAAAATTGAGGAACGGATTTTGACAGGTAAGTGAAACCTAAAATAAGTTTTTGTATTTTTCTTGTTCTATGTTTTCATGCAATCTTGCGGTATTCCATGACGTTCGATAATAAGTGTGCAATCTGAAACAAGTTTGAGATTCCATTTTCGACGATATTCATAATTAAGACTTTTATTTTGTTAATGTTTTATATTCTTCGCATGTCTAAATATGAGTAGAAATTAGTAGATTGTAAAAGGAAATGATGATCATTAGAGATGATGATTCATTGCAATCATTGAATTAAAAGTACTAGTGAAACCTGAGTAGACTCTACAACCGACCTTGAAACTTGTGATGGGATATGGTTCCAAGTACCAAAAACTATGGTACCTATTCAGATGAATAGGTTCCAAGTAGAATCTAGATCGATCCTGAAACCGCTATCCTCTAATATTTGCAATTATAAGGGCCCTTGTAGAAATAGGAGTCTCCTTATTTGCATCATCCCACATCTAACATAATAAGAAACAATAGAGCATTCTCTTCCAAGACACCTCTCTCTCTAAAATCACTATCAACGATATAGAATAGGCTAAAGAGTGAGTGAAAGATCGATCGAGGGGAATACGCTAATAATGGGCGATTGAGTCAAAGGAAGTCTTATTGGTGTATAGTTGCGATCTCAAGTGTTGACACGTGACACAGTCCATCCTAAAAGTGTCAACTCACCAGCATAATGCAACATTAAAACATACCAATATAATTAGGGTTTTGTTGAAAGAGTGCCCTATGATATTTATTAAGCATACCTTATCAAAATATTTCAATTTTCAAGACAATAGTTATGAATAACATGAGGTTAATTAGTGCATTCCAAACTATGCAATATCCTCAATTGATTTTTTAATGAGTGTTCTTCTACATATATGACTGACTTATAGAACACGTGCGTATGATTTACGAAGTCCAAATAACTAATTCGCGAAACACATACGTATGATTAGATACTCAAGAAAAGAAAAACATGAAAAACAGCATTTAAGTCCTTGTAAGGTGTCTGAAAAGAGAAACCTAGGATGGCATGAGGTTGTCGGAGGAATCTTTCCACGTATAGGAATTGCTGAAAGCTATGAACCCTAAATGATTTTTACGTACTCCCAGTCCATGCCCTCCAATCACACACCAGTTATCCTCTCAGTTATGTTAAACATTGTTTAAGGTAATTGGTCGGCTGACACCAACCTTGGATAGATAGTAAACCCATTCATGGCGTAAATAATGAAAATCTTAACAAACAAATGATATGCATGAACAATTGCCTCCTTGAAATATCAATTCTAGGACCTACACAATTAGATTGAGGATTTGAGGTCTTAGGAATTTGAGGAAGCGAGAAAAAACCACCGTCTAGGGTGTTGAAAACTTTAATCCTTTGTCTAAGAAGTGATAACAATGACCAAGTACTAAGTAAGTATCCCCTTAGCTACTATCCCATCACAACTTGCTTTGAAAGAAACTATAGTGACAAATTGTGAAATCAATTGGATCAATCACATTGCATCTTTCTAAACGACTATTGTTCCATGTAATATCGATATTACGGAGAGACCGAGTCTAGCATCTTCAACTCATGCTAACGCGTCTAGCTATTCGAGACCAAGGATCAGTGAATAAAACCAATAAAACCCAATGACTCGCCCTAGATTAGGAAGGGTAAAATTTGGGGAAAGAAAAAGAAAAGATTGGAAGATGGCTACATCCGGTATGCATTCAGACATTTTCCTACCGAATATCTTCTAATAAGTGGAGAAAACCCAACCTGCTTCTCTTTTTAAAGATGATAAACTAGGGCAAAAGTCACTCACACTCTACATGCACCCAGCTAACAATATCAAAGCCAATGTTTATACCTAGTAGTGGTAGGCAAAACCGAATAAGAATCTGTGCAGAGCATGTACGTGTAGGTACCTACATAAATTGCCTTGAATTAGACAATCTAACCAAGCATATTTGGTATAACGTTTAAGTAGAACTAGCAATTAAGTAATATCTATCTACATAAGGCTGAACTGGCAAAGACTAAAGAAAGTAACTCCATTGTTGGTGGGAATTCCAACATGTTTTTACTGGTTTTTACTAGGTCTAGAAAAGAGAGGAAAAGGGACTACCATTGAATGATTCGTCATTGCTACTTTTCCCAATTGACAGTAGACTTGTTACTTCGAGAATTTAGGTACATTTTCTTAGTCGACTCGGTATTTGTTAGGACTTGATAATAAGTATGAACGAATGGCCTTGTAGAGTTATTCGTACATCTTCCGATTTTTCCAACTCAAGAGGTCCTTAATTGAGATACTAGCTAGACAGTGTTTGATGGAGCGAAAATCCGCTAGGGCTTGACCCCATTATGCTTTGTGTAAGCATATAATCAGAATTCAAGTAGCTTCGTATCTCCTCATTGGATGACATCTAAATCTAGCATTCGACTCTCGAAACTGAAAGTCCTGAGCATAGGACAAGTCCAAACATCCAACGAACTAAAGCTGCACTATTCTTGTCCCCAAAAAACTGCTACATTGTTCCAAAAGTACGCAAGCTTCTTCTTCAACGGCCTTGACAGATATTGACCAATTCAGATCGAGTATGTACTCTCGCCATCTCAATTTCACCAATCCATGTTCTGTGAGGTTGCACCTATGCATCAACCACAAATTGAAGTTCTCCAACCACATTTCCTCCTAATAAAAATCTGCGACACATTCATATGCACTGGCTTTGCACATGTGCTCAAACAGCGCCCCTACTCTACAACATTTAGTGGCACTACAATCGTACAAACTCAAGCTACATAAATCGGGAGGAACATAACAGTTGGTGTATATTTGAATGTAATCTTTTAGTTAGATAATAAAGAATTGAGCAATGCATGCAACACATTGAGGTGGAAGCCTAGTTTATGAAAGCTCAACAGTGCAGACTTAGAGACCTCCATACAATCATATCTCCAGCTGCCTCAATGAAATTAAGAGTAACTTTGGGTTTTTGGTGGACACTTTTCTTAATCTCAAGTGACCAAAGCCAAATTGAATGCATTTGAAACAAAAATCAGGGAGAGAAAAAGCGATATCCTCTCCACAAGACGCGTAAATTAAGATCGCACATGTTCGAAAAAGCAAGGAAGCAATGCCATTGCAATACATGGGCATAAGAAACGATTTATCGTCGGGTCTAATAGCATTATCATAATAACAATAAACAATAACCCAAATGAGAGGAAACAAAAGAATTGGAGGAGCGATCTTGAATAGAACCTGGTGCTGGCAAAATCATAGAGCTTGCCAGTGCTGGAGAAGATGACGACCCCGACCTCGGCGTCGCACAGGATCGCGAGCTCCTTCGCCTTCTTCAGCAGCCCGTTCCTCCGCTTCGAGAAGGTCACTTGCCTGCTCGTCGAGTTGTCGATCCTCCTGATCACAATCTTCCCTCTCCCCATGCCTACATAAATCACCACCACAGCACAACACGAAAGCCCAAATCAGACCCTCTTCAACAAATCTATCAAAACTTCGCCACCCACATCAACCCATTAGAGAAAGAATCATCCCAACTCAGGAATTAAGCTAAAAGCAAAACAAAACAATCAACCCGCCATTACCCAAAAATCAGAGAGCCGTCTCAGGAAAAACCCCCAGCAAAAGAGGGGGCGAGAGAAAACCAAAATCCGGTCGCTCGCAGCTCGCATTTCCCGAGAGATCAGACGCGAGAGAAAAAAAAAACTAGCAAAGGAACACGAAGAACCCAAAAAGTTGCAAACTTTGCGAGAGCCAAGAAAACAAAAAAAACTCAACTGAAAAAGACTGAGGCACAAGCGACTCACTTTGGTGTCAATGGAGACAAACGAGGTCTCCCAGGATCACCAGTCTTGTTTTCTGTCCGTACAGAGCGAAGCAGACGATACCGCAGCGGAAAAATTTTAACTTTTCTTTGGCCCTTCGATGCTATATAAGGAAAGCTCCATTTGGGGGAGATGATTCCGCTACGGACAAAACCACTGGGCGGTTTTTCCCCCTTTCCCCCGCCACCTGGACCAATCACCGGTTTCCTCTGGATTCTTTATTCCAGGGGTCTCGGGTAGTGGGGCTCTGGCGTATAGATCGCCGACGCGTGGCATACGAATCCGTATGGGCGCTTTTTCCTATTTTGGGAATTTTTGGCTTCTTTTGGTAGCGAGGCAACGGATAGTCATATTAGCTGTTGCCCTTCGCATTCCTCATATGGCCGGAGTTGGGGGGATAAGATGATTGCGTCACGGGGTGGGTCACCGTCGTGGAGTGGATGACCCGCGCGGGGGTTTAGGAGGACGGAGAGGCCGACGGTAGAGATCGGATCAGGGAGCGCCACGGAGGTTAGCGTCCGAAAATGACAGCCTCGTGACTCGAGCTATTGGAAGAAGGACGAGGAGGCCCGATAAAAGTTAGCTGATCGAATTGAGTTGGCTTGTCATGCTCAATCGAGTTAATCGTGTATCACGAGACGGCGATATTTATGCTTCATTTACAAAGGAGGGTGGCTGTCTCACAACGCTTTCTAGGTTTTGATTGATTTGTCAGCTCTAAGCATTGAATGACTAGAGGAAGCCTTTGGTTATAACCACAAGTCCTTGTACCAATGTTTCTTTAGCGAGGGAGAAGCCCATCTTAAATTGGTAAACTTGATTTTATCATGTTGTAGCCATTAATTATTGACTGGATAGCGTCCCCTACTTGAAAAAATAATGAACGAATTCAAATATATCCGTTCTTCAGAAAAAAGGGATAATTAGTTTTCTTCCAAATGGTCGCCTACCTAAAGTATAGATTGAGTGTAAAAATTATCCATACCAATGACAGTATTTTCCTCAATTATGATTTAGCGTGATCTGATCAGCAATGCCAGATGTACAAAGTGAAACAGTTGGATGGTCACCGTCCGAATATATTTAAGGAATAACTTCCCATCAACGGTCTTCTTTTCTGACGCGCGTAAAAGAAAAACAATATAAAAAAAAGTATGTCCTCATTCGAAAATTTGCTCACCAAAAACGCGACACTTGTTTTTCATTGATTGACACGAAATCTGTGTGGATTCATCTCAGATCTAATTTCAATATTTTACTCTATAAAGTTATATGCTCGCATCTCTCTATCTTTCACTCTCCCCCATGGCACTCCATTTTAATATTAGGGCTTTTTCCCACGAAAAATCTAAATAGAGCGGCTGTAAAACTTTAATTATTGCAGGGACATACCACAAATAGCTAAGAGGGATACACTTGTCATTTCACCGAGAGACAAGCCGACGCGGGTCGTAGGTTTCCCCAAGACTGAGGACCGCCAATCCCAGTGCTTCGTCAATGTCTATGTGGAGTGTCTCCCCACGTGTCAGCACGAGATGCAATAAATGGAAAGTAGGATGAAAAAGAGCTTTCCCCTTTTAGTTTTTTTTTTCTCCCTCTGGTATTT
>JANUWG010000235.1:0-13625 GCA_025175695.1 Eugenia klotzschiana
ACCAATTTTAAATATAGTGTGGAAAAAAAAAAAGACCACAAGTAGAAGATAAAACTAAAAAATAAGTTGCCCCGCTCGAAAACTCCCAACCCGAACCTGAAGACAAGTGACGAGGGACTGTAGATGGGTTGGGCTTTAGACCCATTAAAAATCCACATTTTGTTGAAATTTATTACGAGACCAACCCATTTAGCAAAATTGAGCTAATCCATACATGACCAAATCTATCATACATGGGTTAGTAAATGGGTCTTTTGACACCAAGAGGAGTGCTAACATGATAGTTGCTGTCATTATTTTAACATGACATACTTTTATAATCAATTAATTATATATGAGATGATGAGAAAAATACGTCACTTGATTTTTTTTTTTAAATCTCTTCAAATCCTTAATTAAGTCAAGGGCAAAGCAGGAAGGTCATAAAAAATATCTTTAAACCAAGAAAGCCAGTCTCCCAATTTTCTGAAATTAAAAAATAATAGCCGACATTGGACCGTCAATCTTATAAAATAACACGACCGTTGAGGAATCGTTGTCCTTCACTTAACTACTACAGACATCATCTTCTCGTATAATTGTGGGTCTTGAACCGCGATACTATATAATAGAAAAGTTTTGGATTTGACCTATGCATGCCATGCAGAAAAATAGGGTAATTAAGGACACTATGGGAGGTTAGGACTTAATTGCTTGCATCGAAGGCACAAATAAAGGCAAATCTCCTGATTTTTATTAAGTCCACCGCCGGTGTAAAGAATTTTCTTAGTCATCCACTGTTGGAAGGATGACATGTGTGCTTTTAGATAATTTTACAATCGCATTCATCCACTTATCACCCACCCAACGGTAAATTTCTAGAAAAGGAAAACAAAAAAAAAAAACTACACCGAAAAATGGATGCCATAAAAATCCACATTTTAGTTATGTAGGCGCTGCCGCGCTATAGGAATTCGATCAAGGAAGGCATAAGGATGTGACAAGCGTCTACATTTTGGAAAGTACGGTCATAGATGTTATCTACAAACACGAGACATGAATATGCTCCCTAACCTATGGTAACTAATTAATCATCGTGAGAGTGTTTACTAGGGGAGCCTATGGTGGCGTTTCTATTTTCTAAAATAATTTCTGAGCAGAAATGGTTTTCTTATTCTATTCTCGAGAATAATTTTTGAGCAAAACAACGCGTTTGGTAACTGCACAAAATTTCTATTTCCTTAATTAAAAAATAACAAAAATACATTTGGTACAACCCTAAAAATTCTATTCCCAATTTTTTTTTTACATAATTATAAACATACCAGTGAAGGCGGCGGGGACCGTTGACTGGCGGCGACTGAGATCGATGATAACATATTACAACGGTGATCACCGACGACAACGACTGACAGCAGGGACCGTTGACTGGCGGTGGCTGAGATCGGCGGCAACGGACTGTGGCAGTGATCACGGGGGGCAACGATAGGTGGTGGCGGCGGCGGTTGGCGATTGACTACAACTAGTAACGGAGGCGATGACCAGCGATAGACTCGTATCGTAATTGCAAAAATGAGTATTGAGTTACACTCATCTTTTTTTTTAAACAACATTGTTTCTCTTTTTGTTCCCAAAAACAAAAAAAAATACGTTTTTTTTTTAATTTTTGTTTCTATTACCGATAACGGGAAATTTGTTCTCAAAAAAAAAATCAGTTAATGTACACTAATGGGTTTCTGTTCATTCTAAGGACTAGAAAAACAGAAACATTACCAAATAGACACAAGAGTTTGAATATGCGAAGCCTGAAAAGTAGGATTGGTATGGCTTAAGTAACACCGAAACCAACATGCGACATTATACGATACGACACGCCGACTCGTCATTTCTGAACAAGTAGAGAATTCTAACACGTTGGGACACGTTATATATTAAATGTATCATTTTATATACACGTTAAATTATCATGTATATATAAAATTATGAGCGGTGAGTTTCTTCTTCTTCTGTTATGGATTTCAGATTATTATTATTATTTCGCTGGTTAGGTATACTAATTTTAGGGCGATTGGATATATGACTTAAGTGTGTATATATATTTGATAAATCTATATTTTGACTCATAATTTATTGAAAATGCTTAAAATTAACCATGTGCGTGTTGAGATAACGCTTCGGGATGCTCGACTCGCATATCGCTGACATCTCTAGAGCGCTGATCAGGTATCGATCGCATGTCGGAGAGTGTTAAAGTGACAAGGAGTGTCAGAGAGTGTTAGACACAACACACAAGCTCCTAGAGAATGTCAGTGTTTCCGAGGGTATGACAAAGAATCCATAAAAGATATGGCATTAGAGAAGAGCTGAATAGTACCTAAAATATAGAGAAAATTAACAAAAAGAGATAAAACATAAATTTATTGTTTGTATGTCAATGGAATCCTACATATTTTGATTTTCCCAATTTAAATCTAAACATTTTGACGGTTGCCAATGGAGTCCTCCCGATCAATTTGATCGGAATTTGGCGACGTGAGCACAAGCCTTTCAATGTGGCACGAGGAACATAGAAAAGGACAATATTTTTAAGTTTCAGAATTTTTTTATATATCTTTCATTCCTTTCTTTTTCCTTTTATTTTTTGTCCGCCCTTTAGGTGAGGGCAGCCAATCCCTCATCCACTATTGGCGAGAATTGCGACCCTTGCCCAGATCTGGATAAGGCAGGGCCGCAATGGCCTCATTCTAAGCTTTGCTGACCACAAGCTCGCAAAGGCGGCCTCCCCCGTGGTCGGCAAGGCAATGGCGAGGTTAGCCTCGCCGGCTGCAAGTGAGGTTGCCTTCACCAAATCTGGGCAAGGCTTTGCGGCCCTCGTCCGGTGGCTGGCAACCACGGCATCCCTCGCAGGCCATAGTAGAAAAGAAGAAGAAAAGCATAAAAAATATATTTAACCACATCAGTCGGGGTCCAAATAAACCAGCCGACCAATTTGTATTAAATTCTAGAAAAAAAATTGCAAATTCATCGGCCAACGTCCAAATAAAATACATTAACGATCTATCTGTAAATAAGGATTTCTTCTTAAAGAAGTCATAAGACAGTAAATCTATGGCTTTTTTGGTAATTATTTCCTAAAATACATTAACCATCTGTCTGGACCACCAATCCCGCAAGCGAAAATCGAGATGAAATCTAATGTCAGAAAAAGAAATCGTTGTATTTTCACCCACGGATCCTAATTTACATGAAGTCGTAATTTATGATGCAATTGCAGTAATTGGCAACAGAGACTGTGTTCTCGACTGCATCTAGAGTTACTCTTTCACGTTTATGGGTAGTAATTTATGAGAATACGACCGCTTAGTATATAATCACAGTATCCTAAATATGTCAAGTTGGTGCGAGTCACGGTACCTTTACAAAGAAACAGCTATATCTCTGCGTTTCGGCGGTCGTTGTTCTGTGAAATGGTTGATCCTGATGGTTTCAGAACTTGATCGTCACGTGAAAAGAGGAAGAAACGCCAGAATAAACCGGGAACAACTTCGAATCGATGGTTATGGATGGGCCCGGATAGAGTAGCACATCGGTATTTACATTCACCGGTTCAGAAAGGAAAGCTGCTCTTCTGATATTACAAGATAAATGTTAATTGACACATTTTAGTAAAGAGCCGCAAGAAGCAAAGAAGAGAGCCCCTTCCATAATTCTTCTTCAGACCGGGAGGCTCCTGAGTAACATCGAATGCAGAGGTCTTGGAATGTCACAGATCCGAAATCTCAGAAACCTTTGTTCTCGTATAATGATATTGCTTAGGGACACGTCCCATGTAATAAATGATAAAAAGACGTTCTTGCAGCATCATTTGTCTTCCCTGGACGGTGTTTTCTCCAGGAATGTCAAAATTCTCCTTCCGAGAAGAAATAATCGACCGAACTCGTTACACTGTACAGTAAAACCTGTGTGGCCTATGCTGCTCCGGAATAAGTCCAAGCGATACGGTCCCTCTCTCCAACGACATGACCGATCACAGTTCAAATGTTGGAATTTCAGATGTGGAACCATGTTGGGTCCGGTACATCAATCGGGAAAATATGCTTCTATAAGGATCACTCACTCGTTTTTCTCTCAGGTACGCCATGTATCTCTCTACTTCCGACTTGACTTGTAGATACAGTTCATGTGCTTTTTCCCGGTCTCTCAGTTCCTGCTTCCTCCCTTCATGAATGTACAAACACGTAGATATATAGCAATGTACCAATAAACCACCACCACTGAAGTTGAATAACAAAAAAGAAAAGAAAAAACTATCAAGAGACAATGGAACCCAAAGCGCTCTCGAAGTTGGGAGTGAAGAGTGCAGCTTCATGATCAATGCCTGACCCTACTAAGCTATGCAATGGAAATTGAAGCAGGACAGGATGAAGGAGCGCATGGATGGATTTATGGACGGCTTCATCTCCATTCACGCATGCCAATTCCTTGGAGACGACAGCTTGATGCGAGAAGCTAATTTCCAGAATCAATCTATGAGACTTATGGGATTCGGAAAATAGATTGCGGCAATGACATACCTGTTGTTTCAATGGGTTTTCCAAAACAATAATAGAACCGCCCAGGAATTTTTGGCCGAATCAAAGGCATGTGTATTTGTTGATTGGCTACCTCTCCAGTTGTGTTAGTCCTGTCAAAGTAGTGCAAAAAATATCTGTTCATCACACAGAGACCAGGAAAAAGGGACTCTGGGTAAATTCACAAGAAAAAAGAATTGGAAACTTTCATACCTCACTTTTGCAAATTCTTCCGTCATTTCTTGAATCCAATTCCTCCAGTATGGAATTTTCATTTGGTCATCATAATCGAAAAAGACCTTGCAGGTGCGAAATTTAGAGTAAACAATCATGTAGACATTGACTAAAGAACATGTGCAGGCTGTTATGAGGTTAAATCATGTGCACATGAAGTATCAAAGTTGGACTTATGTATGAATACCGATGTGATTTTCGGTGGATTAAAAAAAAGTGCTTTGTCTGCCTTCATGCAATTAACAGGTCAAGATCCAATTTTTTACTTTAGAATGCATCTGCGCTTGAGGATAATACGAAAGTATGTGAAAGCGAATTTCAGCAGATGCTATCTTGTTAAAAGCTCTCCAACAAGTTCTGACATCTCCATCAAATTAGTCAAAGATTTTCAGATGTAATTACACCAGTTACCAGCAAAAATCATTGCATGCAAGAAAAATAAGAGCATTCAGCCCTTACCTCTCTCCTTCATTTTTTGAGTGAAAAGACAAACTCGACCAGTAACACACAAACATTGAAAAAAGAGAACCAAAACATTCTGTTAACAATTCGATACATCTGAGTGATGAGAAAGCTCCAGAAGAGCTCCCAGAGGACTTACCTCACCAAAGTCATCTTCTCCAACGGTACCAAAAGGCACTATTTTAGCTCCAAATCTGACTGCCATCCTGACAAACTCAGACTGCTCCGGCCAAAATAGCTTGTATTCTTCACCCTGGCAATTACATACAACATTACTTCGAATTTTGATGTAGGAGTGGATATTATATAGTTGGACATTTTAGATGGTGAGATATGCTAACTAAGCTACAATAATAGCTGAGGTGCAGTTGGAGCGAGGGTGATAGAAGCCATGCATGATTATTAATTAAAAAAAGGCTCAACTTCGTTTGATCCAATTTCTGGTTATTTCATCCATTATTCACTTGTCGTACTAGTACCTTACGATGAAGTGCTTCACGCATGCCTCCTGGATAGAGCAACACATGAGACTTTGACGAAAGAAGTTTGAACAGATTGGTCCCTGAAACAGGTACGGCACCCATCATCCGGAAAGTGTCATAAAAATCTGGCTCAAGCGTTTTTCCTTTTCTATGTTTCTCAAAGAGCATAGGATGTGCTATTCCTCGTAAAAGTATGTTCCTCTCGTTCAAAAATCGGATAACCAAAGGAACCAGGTCAAGCCCTAATAACATGTGATAGCCAACATAGAGAACTGGCCCCTCCGTTGGAATCCCATCCAAGCTTCTAACAATCCTCCCATCCTCTAAAGTCGACAGCATCACTGGTCCAGTTATCTCATCAAACCATCTAAGATTAGGCAAGTTGTCAGGTAAGATAGTCTACAGCTTGAAAACTAATCCAAAGCAGGAATTCTTTTAAAAGGACACGAGTATGTTGCTACGGTAACAAGCTAGTGAAACTGAAACTGTGTTTTTTTTTTAACTATAAAACACATGTTTACTTTTGTGGGCTCATACCAGAATGATCATGCCAGAAAGTCACTAGCTGACCAAATGCTAGATTAAACGGCCGTCTTCTTTTACCCCTAGAAAAATTCTGACAAAAAAACTTTACCTGTTTGATTCAAATCGTTTCTTATATTCAGAAGGGGTTGGTGGCAGGTAGTCTGAAACATAGTCGAGACTTTTTCCACGACGGTAGAAGCTAACGCCCTTAATAATTGTAATCAAATCAAAATCATCTTCCTGCATACAAAGAACAAAGAGTAAAACGACACTACCTCTCGTCAAACAAAGCTAAACCTTTATCAGCCGCAAAAAGAAGAATGCTATTCAATATCACCATATTTCTGAAGTGCAGGGATTAGCAGGGTATAAGTCTCATGAATATGATTCCCCAGTGACATCATTCATCCGACAGAGAAACATCAATTACAATTAAAGTAGTATGCCATTGTGGTCGATCATATTCTCATGTAATAGAGTTGACAGCCATGGTTATTAATTGTAAAGAAAGTAATGATATTTTTTTCACCTAGAGTTAATAATTAGCAACAAAGAATATCTCCAAACAATTTTGAATGTGTCGGGTGTATATATAAATGATGATCATCAAAGAGCAAAGCCAGCATTAACAGATTTACTAGTTAGTAGAATGGACTTCGCATGATTATCTCGTGATATATATCTGAAACATCAATCAGGTACTTTTAATATTTTAATGGCTGTGCAAAAAGGGAGAACACAATACTCTGATTGAAGATAGTGGAAGTTCAGAAGACGAATAGTCATCCAGGAGGAAGAAGAATACTCATGACTAGAAAGAAGAGTACTCCAAACTAGCAGGAAGTTTCTAAATTGTTTTTATTCTTGACATTTTCACTGGATATGGCAAACCAAGCTAGAAACAATGGTGGTGACACTAAAACTTGTTCGGTTCTTTCCTAGAGTGATTATTCTTCTCCATTCTGTTGAAATTGCAGGACATATATAAGATAGTAGTTCATGAGTAGTTCTAGCTTCTAGAAAGAAAGAAACCTACCAAGAAAAGGAAATGACCACAGTCATCAAAGTTACGGAGATCACTTCTTTGCAATGCATTGTCTAGTCTAGCTCCCTCTGCTTGACTTGGCAATAGCTGATCCTTCCCACTAGAATCACAAATCCCAATTAAAGTTAGTCTAGTGTATTGCTTAACAGAAACACATAATAAGTTTGTATAGCTTCAAAAATAAGTGTTGAAGAAAGGGGACAAAAGGGAAGGCTGAAGAAGTTTACCAGAGACCAAGCACCTCACAAGCAGATAGATCACCCAACAATGAAAAATAGAAAGGAGATGTGACCATCATGCTGCTCACAAAATCAAGTTGGTTTGGGCAAAGAAAATAAAGGATTACAATGACATTTCCACTGAATAGTGGACATATTTGTCGTAGCGATGGCATAGCCACTAGCCAGTGTTATATGGATTTTACAAAATCCTCTATGCAGTTGAATGTAGACAATTATTTAACCTTTAGTTGAAGGAAAACTCCTGGAAGTTCTTCCAAATGAGGCTGTAGCCTTTGACTCTGCCAAAGATATTGGGACAAGATCCACTACGCTAGTAGTTCATCTGCATTGCCTGTTTTTACTATCTAATATCTGAACTCAAGAAAATGAGTTATGTCTTTGACATGTCGATGGGCTCGTCCATATACCTTAAAAACCCTATTGCCGGCCCTTTGTTTTGGCATTTCTGGCCCAAGTGAATCCCTCCTCAATGCAAATATGTTTATGCTGCTCATCGGAAGATGCAGATCTTACTTGATTAACTTGATTATACATACGTGCTAGTAATTTTTCATATAAGTCTCACAAACGTGAGAGAATCCATTTAGTTTGCCTTACTAAAGAACTTGTGAAACTCAATGTATTAGTAACTTTCTAGTTTGATTTAGGAGATGTGTGAGATAGCAATAAGACCGGCTGGGATATCTGCCTGGCCAAAATCTACATAACCATCTTATACTCCGATCTCCCAGCATCTAATTATATGAAACCTGACAGAAGGGATAAAATAAGGACCTTGTAAGAAGTAGAGTCCGTGCCCTGACAGCATGAATGCGTGAATTCGTATATGCCGAAGCCGATTTAAGCATCTGAAGCTTCCACAGAAGTGTTTCTTTCGGGAGAATATCATCAGCAAGAACCTGCAAATTTTTCCATGAATCTTTTCCCAAGCAAAAAATTACAGTGGAGATACATAGCGCAAGTCTAGGTTGTTGGTCATGTCTGAAGAAAATGTAATTGGGAACAGTTCTACTCATTATGTTAGCTTACAGATATGTAATATGGCATGGCCAATAATAAGTCCATTGATAGCTCTCCAACTGTGTGCTGTGGAGGAAGCCCTTTTTCTGTGCTAGCCTTGACCTTCCTCGAAGGATCACCTTATATTTGCAAGAAATGAAATGGAATAAGTGGAGAAAATTACAGAATGGCTGCAGCCGGATATGTACGGTACTAACTACTAGTGTCCCCAAACTATAGCCGCACGTCAGAAGCACTTCAGCAATAGCACCACCGCAACACATTTACGCAGCAGCCCGTTCCCCCTTTTCACCATCAGCAAGAAATAAGGTGTTCCTAAAAATGGGCAACCATCATCTAAAACTATGAAACAGAGGTTATGGGGGTCGCCTGTAATTGTAGCACTGCAAATTAATGTATGCTGTAAAAGAAAAACTGGAGAGAGAGAGAGAGAAGCTGAATGGAAAGGTTTGCCAAATACGCAACTGCGGTACCCATGGCATTCACAGGCAACCGTGCCCAGGCTATCCTCAGCAATTCAGTAGTTTTTGAATCTCAATAACCCTTGCTTTCAATTTGTCGGGTTGCAAACATGTCTAGAGGCTTTCAATAAACAATTAATACAGTACTCATCCAAGATTAGTAAGCAGTTGCTATATCAAACATGATGATGTAACTGCAGTTACGCAATCAAACTTTGCCCTTTGCTTCTTGGCTTAACGAGATGACATGTCCCAAAAGTTTCTTCAGTAAGATTTTTCTCTCTACTTACACTCTCTAGACCTCAACTGTAGATTTCTCTATTATCAGCCTCCACAAGTCAGTAGCCTGGTATACTATAAAGAAGCGAGAAAATAAACCTGAAACATTTTCTGCTTTGCATGGAAAAGGGTAGCAAAATACTAATAATAAGGAGAAATGCAAACCTGCCATCAAACTCAGGATGAAAGGATAGCTTAACTGCAACTGTTCTGGCATTAACTCCAGCAAAGGTAATAGAGGTTGTATTCGCGACTTGTCAAAAGACGTGGCTGCAAAAAAATGATTATGGTGTTTTGTATCTAATAAGCAAAGCTGCCACAACTGACAGAGGTTCTAAATGAACATAACCTTAATTCTACATAATTCAATTGGGATGCTGCATAACTCACATAGAGCATTTCATGTACCACAAGAAGAGGCTGCATTTATATTAGATTCTTGTCTCCTTTGGTTTTCCAGAGATTATGAGTTAGAAAATTGATCATTTCTGAGTTGATATGATAACTCGATTTCCTTGTCCTGCTGCATTTACTTAACTTCATTAGAAAGTGTTTCTTACCTGGGTTGGCCAAGATTAAAAGAAGATCAATGTCAGGGTTGCGTGCTGCGACAGCTAATGCAAGGCATCCTCCCAATGATTCTCCAACAAGATATATAGGTCTGTTTGGGGAGCAGTATGTCTCCGCTTTTACTGTTCTCTCAACCAGTTTCGCCAGGTCTGAGCCATGCCAATTGATTAGGAGTTATCAACTCGTATTACAACTTCATAATAACACGATATGCTTTTACTACGTAGAGCTAAAAAGAATCACAATTAAAATGTCGATTCCAGATGATATTGTTTTCAGATTGTTACCATATATTCAGAATGGTGAAGCAGTTGGAGAGAGTAAGAAAGAGGAGAACCTAGAAATGATGTTCTATCCATGATCGGGATGTGCAAGCACCAAATGTCGAAAACCCTTCATACGAGAAAACATTCATCTAGTTAGCCATTGACTGCTGCATTAAATAGTGAAGTGCATCATATACTGCATGAAACAGATTGTGTATAGCCCGAGTAGCTCGCAGAGGAGAGTAGGGTAACACAGGCTCTGTGACTAAGTTCAGGAGAGAGAGGAAAGAGCCCTTAACCTAATGCAAAGTGCAGCAATCACCACATATTCTACAGCAAACAGGGAGTGAACGAATTTCAACCGATTTGTTATGAATGAGAAAAGAAAACTGATTTGTGAAGCAGCTTTATCATATCTCGAGCATGTACCAGGCGAATCCATATTGAACAAAAGGCACTCTGCTTCAATTCGACGAACTTGTGTTCTAACATTTCATACTGCGCAACCCGATAACCGATCTAGCTGGAAGGGGATTGAGGTCGTACGTTCATAAACAAGATAGCTGCCCTATGCTACCAGACACTGCTATGGTTCTTCGCCCTCTTTCGTTTCCTTATTACGTTCAGCCGGGCACTCAAAACAGTGCTCGAAAGTATAGTGAGATAATTGGTGCATTTCGGCAATAAGCAGATTTAGATGCTGAAATTCCAGTGCTAAACAACTGGAAGATTGACTAATCGAGGAAGAGTAGGCATGCTTACTTTCCGAGCTTTTTGTACTGCGAAGTAAGCCCAGCTCCAGTGCCGTCGATTCCTGAGAAACAACATATCGGGGAAACAGAAAGCACTGAAACTCCCACCAAGATCGAAAAATTTTCACAGAAACATGACGAGTTCAGAAGAAAACCAAAAAGCTTATGATTCGGTTAAAGCGACGCCTGTACGTAAAACCGGAAAAGGCTCCAACATTAAGCTGCACATCAACAACTCCAGAACGGAAGAAACGGACATTGTTGGATTCTTATTTGTTACTCATGGTAAAGAGAGCAATCGTTAACAGAAAAGGCACCGCCCCGACGACGAGTATATAGAGATGACCGTGGTCGAAATCACAAAAGTGTGTCAGTTCCTGTTTAATTCTCAAACTCCTATCCGATCACTTCAACGATGAACCACCAAAGGCAACAAAATCGAACGGTAATAAATCTCACAACCACGAGAAAGAACGTTTAGTAGTCACGACGTCGACCTCAAGGGAACTCACCAGGTAAATAGAGAAGCAGGGGCGACTTCTCCAAGCGAGAGCTGCACTCCAGAGGAGAGAACCAGCGAGGCGGTCCGCCGTCCGTTCTGGTCAGATCCTTGGCCTCAGCGAAGAACCTCCTCAACCTCTCGCGCCAGCTCTCCAGCTCCACTTCCTCCATGAACGGCGTCGGAGAGCTCCGGTCGCTTGTTTTCTCTCCATGCTTCTCGTGGCTCGTCCCGTTCTCGCCGAAACTAACCGGTCTCGACGAAGGAAAGGTAGTTGCAGTCGCTGCGGAGGACGCTTGCTCCGTCGAGACGGCGAATCTCCGAGTGGGCGGTGAGTTCGGCCTCGGATTCTGATTGGAGCCTGCGGTGGCTGAAGCTTCGCTCCGTCGACGGTAAGCCGGAGAGAAGACGGACGGGAAGACACAAGCTCCGGTCGCCGCCATGGAGTTTTTGGCTAGAGAGAGCTAGCTGAAAATGAGATGACGAAAACAAAATACATAAAAACTGGAAATCTGTTTGTGGCGGACTCGAGGATTTAAAGGGAAAAGAGATAGAGATAATAATTGGACAATAATTTCCTTGCTCGATGGAGCCGTGGCTGTCCGAACGAAATAGGACAAAATTTAACTCGAGAAGACTAGGCAACTTTGAGTTCAGCTGGACTTAGAGCTGCCAGCATGATCCATAATTCATTTCCTTACTCGTATTTTGTACAAATAAATTATATATGGATCGTAAGTTTTCATGGACCAACTGAAAATAGATCCAAAAAATTCAAATTAAATTAGATAGGTCAAACATGGGTCCATAGTTAGCACGACTTGTTTCATATCGTGAACCGAAATTAGCACATTATGTAGCGTGATAAACGTGAAGAAACAACATCTTGAAAATCAAATTATTTCGAATAAGGTACACTTAATATGGCTCTTCAAGATACTTGCTAGCACGACTTGTTTCGTATAAAAAAGTACTTAAACGATTAATAATGTTCAGATATTTATTTGTAGTTCAGACGATCTCTTCGTAGCAAGTTTTACATGTCAGCAGTATTTTTTTTTTTTTTGTTATTCAGGGTCTAGCAGTATCGGTATGGAATTTCTATAATATTTCGAACGATTTATAATAAAACAATTAGTCATTTGAGGGAAATTAGTCAATTAGTTTTAAATTTATTACACGGACGTCAATTCGATACTTAAACTTCTCAATCTTACTAATTTAGTGCTAAATCTTTACACATAATTTCAATTTATTCAGTTCCATTAAAAATGGATGATATGACGGTTTAGTCGTTGTCGGCGGTTGCACGCGGATTACCATCGCAAAATGACAAGTGATTAGAAGTTACGAGATTAGATTGGGAATGCTAAATGATCAATAGCTGGATATGGTGAACAACCCCACCGACATTACTCAATAGTCCCATCATGTTAATCACACAGACACGGCTTCCAGAGAAGACAAATAATCAATGTCTTTTATCGAGCGGCAAGATAGGCACTCAAAAGAACACTAAACTTCGATAATTCTATCCACTTTTTTTTTAAATCGATTCAGTCTAGGTCATGTTATCAGGCAAGTGGTACAAGGCAATTGGGTTCGTATGGGCATCGATGTTCCCGAGACATTTGGACCATGCTATGATCTGGTGTCTGGCAGGCGGACGTGTTGTCTGTTTGTGGCCGTTGGTTCCAAGAGTCACGTGACGTCCGACATGCGACTCTTCGAAAGAGTAGAGAAGGTCGATCGAAATTGACGTTCCTCCCTTGTTTCTTGCGCGGATTCTGTACGACTGGAACGGCTCGGCGATTAGGGATTCTACTGCGAGTCGAATTTGCACGATTGGGTGGTTACTCAAAATACTTCTTTTTGTGTGGCTTGGGTGAGACTTTACTTGTATTGCGGTAAATCGGGAAGCATAGTCACGATAGGTTATCCAGTAAAGATGAGACATTCTTTTTGTTTAGCTCTGCCTCTGATACATAAAGACGAGACATGTGCGTATACTTCCTAGGTAATATATTTGAAAATCGTCAATGAATTTATTAGTTACTTTGTAAAGTCCAAACCCTGAAAAAAAAAATAGGATTAGTAGTCAAGAAACCATACAAATGGCATTAATTAAGGAAACATTTATCAAAGCAATTCTAAATTTAGTGTACGGATTTCAATTTAGATTTTAACTTCCTATTTTTACCAATATAGTCCTAAACCTCTGCGCGAAATGCGTATATA
>JANUWG010000236.1:0-13611 GCA_025175695.1 Eugenia klotzschiana
GATAAATATTATTTTCATCGTTTACGAAAATATTATCGATATTGAAAATATTTTTTATCGATTGATTATTTCAAGTGATATAAGTAATTATTTCTTAAAAAATATTTTATAAATCATTAATTTTTCGCGAAAGCAAACCGAGCCTAAAATTAATCTACCTTTATAGTCCGACAGAAGGCAATCCATTCACATCTTGAAACTCAAGATACGAGAGAGATTATTTCCTCAGCTATTGAGAGCGCGCAATTTCAATCGATAGATGTTAGAGAAGAAGGATGATTTGGACAAGTATTTCATTAGTTTGAGAGAAGGCCATTATTAGGGATTTAATTTTGATTGAGCTTTTTCCCTAATTAGCCATGTTTAGACATCTAACTATGATGAAGCCTTACATTTAAATGCTTATCTGTTTAATTAGGGCGACCTATCGAAACCAAAAATAAATAAATAAATAAATTAGGGCGACCTTAAATATAAAAAATTCTTAGGTTTTTTATATTTTTTTAAAAAATACCGGCCCAAAAAGAATAATGAAAAGAAAGTCGGGACACTCGTATTTAAGATGCAAACGGCATGCGAGCAGGTCTTTTTCTCAAACCTAATCAGCATTACTTTGCCCGCGATATCCCTCTTCTGTCAACCGAAGTTCGTTCTTTTGCTCTTTCGATTGGGTGGTCATTTTGACGGTGTATGACTGTAAACTTTTGTCCGATTAACTCTTGATTACTGGTCAGGATGCTGGAGTTTCGCGCTGGTAAGATGCATCTCGAGGGGAAGAAGGTTGTCCCCGATGCTCGTAAAGGCCTCGTTCGCATAACCAGGGTATGTATTCCGCTTTTTCTTTCGCCAGATCGTTTGCTTTATAGTTTGTTCAAGTTGGCGTCTTTTTCTTAATTTTTGTGGGTTGTGTGTCAGGGTGAGGAGGGACTGACGCATTTTCAGTGGCTTGATCGCGCTCAGAACGTCTTCGAAGACGTATCCTGTCCTTGTTTTTTTTATTTACGTGTAGCGAACTATACCTAAATTGGTATTCTCATGTAGCGAATTCATTGCATGCTGGCCTCGATCACCGAGATCATCTCAGAAACTAGTGTAGTCTGCAAAGGTGTTGGCGATGCGTTGTTTGCTCCGCAGCGTTCATTTTAGTGCCAAGGGAATTTTCTCTCCTGAACCGGGATGGGTAGAGAAATAATAAGAAGAAAGCGAGGAGAGACTTTTAAATGTCGACGACTGCTGACTGCAGTAAGGAGTGTGGAACAGCATTACTCTGGCCATTTTGTCATGAAAATGTACACATCATGTAGAAACGTTTTATGCAGATTTTGATTCATTCTTCTTGAGCAAGTGTATCATTTCTTCGGTATATCCAGATCCCAGATCTTGTTGGAAGCGCCTACATCATGTCGTTGTTGCCAGAGTGAATGCTCTATCTGCATCACTGCTGGAAAGATTGCGCATATAGAAAGTGTTCCTGGTTTTCAATAATGAATTTGAAGTGCTTATTATGCAGAAGTGTACGGTTACATTATAATGGTTTGCCTAAGCAATGTTATTTATTGAGTCAAGGAAAAGGGACATAAATGGAAAGGTGAACTGAAGACTTAAATCTGTTTACTGTATAGTGAGACAGTTCTGTACGTGAAAAAATCATCTCATTTATGACTTTATTGAGTTATTTAGATTTTCATAATGCTGTTTCCACAGTATCGACAAATTTCAGAGGCTGCTGGCAGTTCTCTGTGAAGTTTTAGGGATGGGTTCGGTAAATTAACTGATAGTCAGCTCTTGGCGCGTCTTGGGTGAAATAACTGTGAATGGTCATTGCTTTCCATTTGCACATGCTGTTGGCTGTGAGGATATTGTCTATGGAAGTTTCTCTGGAAAGAGAGTTTTAAAGGCTACACCCATGTTCTGTGTGACTTTTTCGCCTATAACAACCAAACCAGGAAATCCTGTCATTAATTGATAATTAGATCATAGTTTCAGGTGTGCCAATTCCTTTTCATTCATTTTCTTCATTTGTTTGTCTTTGTCACTTTAGTCTTCAGCATTGTCATTACATGGTTGGTTTTCATCCATGGTCTGTTTATTCGTTTTTGAAGTTTCTTGACAAATTGTATCTTAGGATCAGATTATTTTTCCAGAGGAAGCAGTGTTTGAGAAGGTATTATAGTTCTCTTATTCTTTTTCAAGTATTTTGTCCTCCCCGTCCTTCTCCTCCTCCTCCTCTGCTTCCCTATTTCCCCCTTTGCCCCTCCTTTTAAAAGCTGTATTTTGGTTGAAGGCTGCACCTTTGTGCAACGATTAAGGCTGCCCCCAGTATTGAAAAGAGGCAGCCTTTTTAGAATACGGCAGTTCGTCTGGGTGCAGTTAACCCTCCCCAGACATTGCGATGCAGGGATTCTTGTGTGTGCAGGCTTTTCTCATTACATTTGTAATATAGAATGTTTGATGACTTTGTTATGCAGTAATCTCATACTCTTTCTGGCATGACATGTTAGGTAAATCAAGCTTCAGGGAGGGTTTACATCTTGAAGTTCAATAGTGATGACAGGAAGTTCTTCTTTTGGATGCAGGTTCCTTAATGTCATTTCTTTCCTTCTACAATGACCCGTCATGAAAATCCACAATTTCTTTAGAATAGTATGGGTTGTTTTTGCTTTCAGGAGCCTAATGCTGAAGCTGATGCACAATTATGTGACTCTGTCAACATCTACATCAACCAACCAATTGGTATGTGCTTTGCTAGTCCAGATTTTCTATATTAGTATCTAGCTAGCTTTAGTTTACAGTTATTACTAGCCTTAGGACAATATATATGTGGGTACATATGGACCTCTCTAAATGTGACCAGATGGGCAAGCCCTTGGTCCTGTAGTAACAGTTCTTGAGGTTTCTGGTTGTAAACCTTTCACAATGTCTTCTCACTAAAACAATAGTATCAGCTCATGGATGTCAACATCCACAATCAAGTGCTACAAAATTAGATTTGACATATTTACCTGAAAAATTTGTGAGTTGGTGCATTGTCGGACATTATGTGATCAGGCGTTATTGCGGTTGGAGATAGAAAGAAAAGGAGCAAGTACTTGGTCTAATGGTGGCCCTATCAAAGGGTTGGTCTATTTGGAGTGACTTCTATTTTTACTTTTAACTTTTTTATTTTTTCAGATTTTGCTGCTTTCACACTCTGAATTTATTTAACGTGAAAAACCTGGGATTTTCAATGTACGCACATGTAGAATGATACATAATGTTCTTATGATATTTTAGTTGAAATCTATATAGATAAACTTGTATTCTGCCATTAAATATGGGGCATTTACAACAAGTTGTTATTGCCTATTAATAGATTGTTACAATCTATTAATAAGCCAATTAGATAACATTGTTTAGTACAAATAGTGTTGTTCGTTGAAAAGAAAAAAAAAATGTATAGGGTATGAATAACAGTACTAATTGAACTAGTTTGACATGGAGAATTGCGAGTTTCTCCATATTCACCACGTTATGTCAAAATGCATGAAGACTAGAAAGACATTTTGCTTTTAATTTTTAGTGAGGTAATTTTAATTACATATAAAATTACATGTAAATAGTGTATCAAAGAGTTGTCAATAAATAATGGAAATAAAGACATATTTCTTGAAAATTTTCAGCTAATCAATTAAAAAGGAAGAAAATAGATATAAGTCTTGAGCATTGCATGGGTCTCTATGCTAATTTTTTTAAGAGACAGTAATAAGTAGGGAATTTTTTTTTTCTTTTAAGTTCAGGCAAACAGACCCGAATTTAGTAGGAGTGATTAGGAGGGAAGAGAAAGGATTAGGAAAAGACAATCTTGTTTGGAGGGAAGCAGAAAGAGGGAAATAGAAGTAGAGAAAGGATTAGAAGGGAATATGAAAATAATGGGGAACCTGTTAAGCTATTTTTTGTACATTTTAATCCCTCTGAATCGATTCAAATAAGGAGGGATCTGAAGGCAATTTGTATATTGATAAACAAGCTTTTTCTTCTTTCTCACTTTCATCTGTATTTATTCCAAAAACATAGCAGGATATTCATGTCACATTCTTTATCTTATTTCCCCTCATGAGCATTCAGACAACACTATAGCTCAAACATCAAATTATTTTTCTTCTCTCTCTCTTAATTATTTGAATTGCTTCTTTCCCTTTCTAATTACCCTACCAAATATAGTAAATTCCTGGATGTCTTAGTTCCTTGTAGAGTATATATTCTGGATAGAGAGTGGAGTAAAAGAAGAAACAGTGATTGGCAGTGTAGTCAAAGATGCAAAAGGTGAGCGCCTGGTCGGTCAGGTGAGGCGGGCGTCAGCTTTTGGTTTCTAGGAATGCAAAGTGATGCACATTTGCTTATGAAAGTAAGAAAGCGACGGGGACTGGTAGTGTAGTCAAAGGTGCAAAAGGTCAGCATCTAGGCAGTCAAGCGAGTCGGGGCATCAGGTTTTTGCTTCTGAGAATGCAAAGTGACGTGCATTCACCAAGTTTGAGTGCCTTTTGCACTTAAGCCATCAGGCGCAAAGCTTTACAGGCCTCGCCTAACCAAAAACAGGCTAAAAAGAGTTATTTTCATACCAAAGACTTTTCAAAACAGATTTTGGGAAAAGGATTAGCCATAGTGGATGGTCAAGAAAGTACTTTTAAGACTAAAGAGTTTGTCGACTTCAATAGAAAGTTACAACCTGTCTCCACTGCTACTGTTAAAGGCTGCTACATCCTATAGCATAGTCTCCAGAAGAAACCAAAGTCACAGTATCCCAATTCTCGCTTTTCTTGTGTGTTTGATTCTCTTTCTTTATCTAGTGTGTCTGCTGAGTTTATTTTCTTTTCCTTTTGCTGTTACTGAGCTATGTTTTTCGATCTTTTTTTCTATGCCAATAGAGAATGCATATTTTTCTTGTAGACATTATTTTACTATTTGATTGATATAGTTTAAATGTTCATCTCTGTTAAAAATTGTTATTACTTATCTTTTAATTAATGTGCTTGCTTCGCTCAGGCGAACACTTTTTTTTGCACTTTCGGCCTGAGGTGTTTTATGGCCTAGTGCCTGAAGTGTGTCTTTTGCCTTTGACTACACTGGCGATTGGCCTCTATCTGGATATTCAGATTTGTTCATTTCCCTTGAAATAGAGATTTTTCTGCATTATGAAACGAAATTTAATGGGCTAGTTGAGTTAGCTATACTTATTAATGTAAGGCCGTGGTTAGCTGTTGGCCTCACAGCCCTTAGTTACTTACTCTTTATAAGTTAATTTGTCTTTAATTTCATATTCCAGAGTATGATACAGAATGTGTATCTATAGTTAGTGAGTAATCACATAGTTCTAGTGACCACTATAAATTACGGGGTACTTCTATGATCAATTGATGGAACTGGACAGTGGCTGTAACCATGGCAGGAGAAGTCCTTCGCATTTTATGTTGTTCCTGTATGCTATTGTTCTTAGGTTCTGAATGTGTGTAGCCAACTTTAAAATGGCATGAATATGTCTCAACCCTCGATTTACTTTTTATAGGCATCATCTTATAATCGCTTTGCTAAGAGCATTGCCAAAGTCGTGTAGTTGCATTTTAGATGATGAAATGATGCCATATATTCGTGCCTGGGGGTTGCCGGATCTAGGGTCGCCGGCAAGATTTACGGCGGTGGCAGCTGGTGGTTGTAGATGTAAGATCTATGGTTTAGTTTTTACAGAGGTGGTGGCTCTGATACCATGTAAAGAGAGAGAATATCTACTCATTTATTGATAACTCTCTCTCTCTCTCTCTCTCTCTCTCTCTCCCTTTATTGTTAGAAAGTCCAACTCAAAAGCTTGAGCTAATAGATGGAGGGAGACTACATTAATATAAAAAGCATTTAGAACCCGTTGTCAAGCAATGTGGGACATACTTTAACACTCCCTCTGACATGCAAACCACATTATGAGCAGCACTTGGAATTTTGACTTCGCAAATTCATGTGAAATTTTAACACGCACATTCGCAGAAGGGTTAGCATCGGCTCTAATACGACATTAGAAAGTCCAACCCAAAAACTTAAGCTAATAGGTGGTAGGAGACTATATAAATATAAAGAGCAGTTAGGACCCGTTGCAATGTGGGACATACCATGTATGTATGTATGCATGCATGCATGCATGCATGCCCTAGATACCCAAAGACCATTCTACTCTTTTTATGTCTCTACGCATTTTGTAAATCGTAGTCTGTTTGATCAGTTTTTCTCAGAGAATCAATTTGTCTGATTCATATAGAATTCTTAGTGATCATTAAGAAAGTAAATTAATGCCTTTTTTGTATAATAGAGCTCCCTGCTGAAGATGGGCCCGAGGAAGCTGTTCCTCTTGAAGACTCTGAGGATATGGTTGAAGATGACATCTCATCAAGGTAAGCTGTCCATGCTTTGTATCTTCCTGCCATACTAAAAGGAGTTCAGTAAGGTTGATCAAGCTACTCTTGCTGGATCTTTGTTTGTGATTGGTTTTTCATGGCTTACATTTATCGTTTACAGAGCTGGAAACTTGGTTAGTCCCGGTTTGGGTGCTGAAGCAATTAGTGATGTTAGCTCCTCTGCTGGACCAGTGAAATTGGAAGACTTGCGAAGAATTCTCAGTAGCATTGAACCTGGAGGTGCAGGATCTGTCCTTTAACAAGTTTTCCTGGTGTTTTTGTTCTCCTTATTCTTTTTGTTGCTATGAGCTCTTATATTCATTCATGATCTGCAGATGATGCTGGAGATCCAGATGGAGGTGACTGTTTTTCCCCTTATGACTTGTCAGTGAAAGTTCTTTGTGCCAACAGCTCTAATGGTCATTACAAGCAGAAAGTCAGCCATAGTGTTTGATGTTTAGTTTTCAT
This sequence comes from Eugenia klotzschiana, assembly GCA_025175695.1. Taxonomy (NCBI): domain Eukaryota; kingdom Viridiplantae; phylum Streptophyta; class Magnoliopsida; order Myrtales; family Myrtaceae; genus Eugenia; species Eugenia klotzschiana. Next base: position 6,885 of record JANUWG010000236.1, read on the forward strand.
TGGGGGCCATTGCATCCAGCATTTCTGAAATTTACACTAAGATTTAATATTTTTTGAATTGTGTTAGCTGTGTTTCTTTCTGTAAAGAGAGTGAACAATAAGCTAATCTTTGCAAAAGTTAATCCTATATTCTTTTTAAGTTAAGTCCCTGCTTTGATTATATTGTATCAGAAAGTTAGGTGTAGGAAAGCAGTCTGGCAACTTAACTTATAGTACTTAACCACGTAGTCATGTATCTAGTGGATCAGTCAATGAGTTCTGCCCCTTTGACAGATTTATGATGTTTGCTCTGCCGGACTGTCTATGTCGGCACTTTGTTTAGAATTTTGAGTGTGTTTATGTGCGACAGCATACAAAGGCCTGACACAAATCTTTATGTCGTCTTGTCTTGATAATTTAGAACCTGTCGTTTCTTGCTTTATCACGATAGGGTTTGGGCTTGGGGACATTTTAAAGCCAGACTTGATCATGCCATTGATAGACACATTGCCAGTGGAACAGTACTTAGCTTCATACTTACCTGAGGTACTCGTGATCCTTACATTTTGCATGTTTGTTCTCTTTTTCTGTTTAGACAACTCTTGTAACTGTCATGAGTTTGCAGGGGCGGTGGTCTGCTGAGGAAATTCTGGAGCTGCTTCAGAGTCCTCCTTTTCGCCAACAAGTGGATTCCTTTTCTTACGTGAGAATTTGGAGTATTTTTCCTCAGTTCAGATGCTTTCCCGGAGATTATCAAAATGTAGTTGATTCTCGTGTTCTTGATCACAGGTGCTTCGTACGGGACAGATAGATCTGTCTCAGTTTGGGATTGACTCAACCAAATGTAAGTACTCCTTTAGGGAACATTTGGTCTAACTCCATGTTGAAGTTAACGCAAGGTGCTGGTTGTTTCATTTGATGTTTTTAGTCGCAACTCGTTTGGAATTTGCTTGGGTTCTTTGAGTTTGAGGGATATAGGATGGAAGAATAGCTAGACAAAAACTTTTTGGCCATGTTAAGGAAAAGTGAATTCCCTACTTCTGGATGCCAATATTTGCGTGACACTACATTAAGAAACTGTTAAAGAGTGCCTTAATAAGGCAATTTGTCAAGCCTTTTTTAAATGTGCTTTGACTTTATTAAAATCTGTGATTCTTCCATTTTCAAAGTGTTTGGGAAAATGTTACTTCCACTTTAGTTGACTAGTGCCCTGTGGGCCCTTATTAACATGACCCATTACAGTATGAGACAGTCATATCAAGTTTTGAAAGCCATATCCTCCTCTACTTTTACGTGCATGATTAGATACAGGTTGTTCTGATCCTCCAGGCCTGATCTATATGTTGTGTTGGAGCAGTTTCGTTCTTACTAGTTATTTATTTGATTTATCGGACTCTTGAAGTAGTGCTAAGGCAGGAAGCTTTGCCTATGTGAAGGACATGTGAATTTGTTACTAATGGATTTGCATGAAATTCAGTCGTGACTTGATTTGATATCTGCCTCCTCTTTCAGTTGTACAGGCACTAGATAACGTGTCCTCTCTTCTTGCAGACAAGTTTACTGTTCTTTCTTTTCTCGAGGCTCTCGAAGATTCCGTGTCTAGATCAAGCGACTCGGATGAATCAAGGCGTGATGACAAGAACTTAAGATCTCAATCTTGTAATCAAAATGATCCCATGGATGAGGCACAATAGTGCTGTACCTTGCTGATTTACTTGATTGCTCCATTTTATTGGGTCGATAGGAGAACTCCCATATTTAGCTAGAATGAAATAGCCAATTCATTGCGAGTAAAATTTCATGCATTGACTATTGTAGAAAAACTGTGTTGGTTGGGGGTACCTTATACTATTTCAATAGAAGAAATTTTGAGGGATGCCTGTCCTATGTTTTAACTTAAACTCCTCTGAGTGCGATTTGAAGTTCCAACAAAGAAGAAAGAGCTGTCTTTTTATCCTTTTGTGTGTGCGCGCGTGTGTGTGTGATTTTCTCTTGTGAGGCGTATTGTGAGTACAAACTGAATATATGTATATATGACATTGGCCAGAGTTTTTGGGAACTCTGTTGCGATCACCCTCTTAAGTCTCGAGCATATTGTATTGCCAATTGATTGATTCAGATGTTTACTAACAAGTAAAAAGACGGTACTAATCTTGCGATATGCTGTGTGTCCCGTAAGGATTCATTTAGTTGTATGGGCTAATATCCTCTGTTATTATGGAAAACTAAAATTTACAAAACCAGTGAGAAGGAAATTAATCGAAAGTGAGTTTTCCATCGCGATGGTAACTGTTTAGCATAGGAAATATAAACATACTTGCTCATTAGGAACCGTGCTAAAATAGTAAACTATGCTTTTTACCAATAATAAGAATACTTGCTATTATCTGAACATTTTAGAAGATCCAAGTTCAATATGAGTTGAAACTTACTCAAATCAGTTATGAATTTGTTTGATAGATAGCAAACCGGTATTAATGTCTCTTAAGATAAATCGAACGCGTGAATTTGAATGAAATTTACTATTCTTTTTTTAAATTTTATTTTTTAGTATATGGTGTCGTGATATGCGAAAATGCACAGAAAAAGGTGGATGAAAAAGTAAAAAAGTGACGAGTTTGGAACTTTGAAGTGAGAACAAGCAGAGAAGAGGGGGCCCAAAAAGCCAAGGCAAGCTCCGGCCCACGATGAAGTTGAAGACGTTCCCCCCGTCGTTCAAATCGCCATGGGAGCGCGAAATTTCAAGCAAAATCAAATCTTTAAAATACTCAAATGAGAGAGAGAAAAAGAAGAAGAAGGTGTCGATCTCGAAGTAGGAGATTGGATTCTCTCATTGAGATTCGTCCATCCCCCTTTTGCTGATAGCATCGCTAACTTCTGTGAATTTGAACGCGATGAATGCTTCCTTCACTTGACTTGGGCGTGCTTCTCCTCTTCCTTTGCTTGTACCCACCCCTTCCCTCCTCGCTCGCTCGCTCGCTCGCTCGTCGTTGAACTGGTACGTAGCGCCGTATTCGTTTCTGCTTCCATTATCTCGCTTCCACCCCCCAAGAAGTTGGCTTCATTCACCGTTTTTCCTTTCTTCTTTCTCTGCCTTTTCTTGTGGTTTCTCTTGTCCGAGTCCGACAATTTCATGGAAAGATCTTTATAAGTTCGATTGCGATCCATAGGGCTTCCCTTTGGTTAGCACCCTCCATTCCAATCTAAACTGGTTATTCGAATTCCTTTCTCTGGGAACAGGAGATTCAAATTTGTCTGGGCCTGAGTTGTTTTATACCCGTATGTGGTGTGCACCCGCTCGATATAAGCAATAACTGACGTTGGATATGCCCTGCTGATAATATTTTGCACCGTATGGATTACTAAGAGAGCTTCCCTTAACTTTGCTGAAGTTGCTTACTTGTTTCTTTGAAAGTTTTAAGAACAGCGGAAAACTTTTGAGATTTTGCAGTTACTTTTTTTAACTCCTATCCAGTCTTTTTTGCATGATAGGATCAATATGGTGTCTCCACAGGCAAAGGTTCACCGGAGCATTAAGTGCGCCAAGTCCTTGCCCGAATGCTGTGAAAATCGCTCTTAGCCAATCGACCATGTTGCAAGACGTGATTCTAACTTCTCCAGAGTCGGTGCTTACTCTCAGTTTCTTGTTAGGATGAAGAACCAGACGTCCATAAGAGGGAGAGGATCTGGTAGGGCCACTACCCAACAGATTATCTTTGATCTGAAGCAGAAGGTGGTTCTTGCCCTGAACAAGCTTGCAGATAGAGATACACAGCAAATAGGAGTTGATGAATTGGAAAAGGCAGCTGAGGGCTTAAATCCGGACACTATAGCCCCATTTCTGTCTTGCATACTGGACATTGATTCTGAACAAAAATGTGCTGTTAGAAGGGAATGCATTCGGCTGATGGGGACATTGGTAAAGTCCCATGAGTGTCTCATTGAGCCATATCTTGTTAAGATGGTCTCTAGCATTGTTAAACGGCTCAAGGACCCGGATTCGGGTGTGAGGGATGCTTGTGTGCAGACGATGGGCATTTTGGCTTCATCATTAACTAACCACCCAGGCGAGAGAGGTCAGACTTTTGTTACATTGGTGAGGCCGCTTTTTGAATCCTTGGGCGAACAGAATAAGCAGGTGCAGTCAGGTTCAGCGTTGTGTTTAGCAAGGATCATTGACAGTACCAGTGACCCTCCAGCATCAATTCTACAGTGCATCTTGACTCGAACAACAAAGTTACTCAGGAACCCCCATTTCATGGCCAAAGCAGCAGTCATTGAGCTAAATAGAAGTATCATTCAGGTAATTTTACATAGATTTTGACAAGTTGGAACTTGCCACATTTTATTAATGGCATAATTTTGAGGTTTTCCGGGATCTCGAATCATTCAGTTAACCGTGTTAGACAAAAGATTCAATCACCATAAAGGTTACAAATGCACACGCTTAAGGTGTGCATTAGTGTGTGCTAGTGTGGCTCTTTTTGCTTTTGAATGTCATGTGGCTAGCTATGAAGAGGAACGTCTGTCAGTTTGGATAATTCTTGGAGTAAATTACCTTGGTCCGGTCTTAGTGCATGATATTGAATTTTCTGTGTATCTTGTATTCTGCTTCTTTTTGGGGATTGTTCTTGACGTATGCTATTTTTTCTCATTAGCAAATCGATATTTACAGAAGGGGGAAAGACCAGCATTTCCTTCATCATACACTGCACAACTTGTGGACGAATGTTTATTTTTTAGTTGCAACTCACAGAGGGATATGATACCTGTGCATTTCCTTTTGACCTATAGTAGGCTTAAATATCATTCCATAGATAGGTTAAATCTACTGTTTGTTTACATACTCTTATGGTACGCAAATGAATTCTCTTGAGAGAAGCTGTCTCTCTTCCAGGCAGGTGGTGCTGCAACAGTGAATGGTTTGTCTGCTGCACTAACTAGTATTCAAGAAGCATTAAAAAGTGGTGATTGGGCTACGCGTAAAGCTGCTTCCTTAGCATTAGCAGAAATTGCTTCGAGTGGTGGATGTTTCTTGGGAACTTTTAAGGTGTCCTGCGTACGGTCCCTCGAAGCATGTCGTTTTGATAAGGTATCTCATTGAGATAACTCTTCTTGTGTTCTTGCAACAAATATTTCCTGATCATATCTGAGTAGTTATTATTTTAATTAGGTTAAACCAGTGAGAGACACAGTTTTGCAAGCATTACATTGCTGGAGAAATATTCCTGGTCAGGATCATCCTGAACCATCAGAGTGTGGATCTTCTGTCAAAGGTTCAGACTATTTTTCTTTCGTTTTTTGGTACTAATAATTTTTTGGATAGATGTTGGCTATATACTCTTGTGATTAAAAATCCATAGGTTTGATCTACCTCTAGAATCGAGAAAGTATGAACTGACTTTGCACTGTTCTGCTTATGTTTCTTAGTCAACTAATATTGTTTCTTTGGTAAGGTGTATGCAGGTACATATGTAATGAAACAAATGAATTGATCGTTCTTTTACAAATCATCTGCATGAGATTGCCCCATCATTCTAGGACATGCATATAGCCTCGATGATAGTGGATTTCGAGGTTCAATTGTTTCTTTGTCCTTACTTTTGATTTGTCTTCTTAGTTGGTTTAACTTAAGTTCACAAGTAGCCTGCGTTTTATGCATGCCATGGAGATAATGTACACTAGATAGATGTGTATCCCCTTTTGTCTACCAATTTTTTCTTAAGCTGCCCTGAAAGGTAAGGTAGCCATATGCTTTATTATTTACATATGTTTGGGCAACCATACCTGGTCAGCATTGTTGTATTGAGGTTTTTCTGTTTTTCTTCACTTCTAATTTTGGAGAATGCACGCGTAAGACCATTCCAATGCCTATCACTTCATGTTACATTTTTGCGAAACTTCATTTTTGACGAACCTTGCCCATTTTTATTTGTCAATATTCAAGAAGGGAGAGTGAGAGGATAACTAAAGATGCTCAAGTCAAACACACATACTTATATCCTGCGTACTTTTCTGCTGCTTCCTATGTCTCTGCATCAATGGCACCAGAAATTGGGATTATTTCAATTTTTTTTTGAATTTGGATATTTTCCTTTCAAAAAAGTCTGTATATCTTTTGCCACGTGTTCTTGCTTTGCATCTCTGCGAACATAATTCTTTTGGCTTTCTAATGCGAACTCAAGAGAAAAGAATGGTTTACTTGGACTCAAGACAAAAGAATGACCACCAGGTTATGTGGAGGTTCAAGATTTCGATGGAGATCATACAAATTTTAACAGAGATTTTATCTATATGGACTGTTTTTATATTCACTGTAGCAGTTTCTTGTAAGGTAATAGTGAGTTTTACTACAGCTTTAAACTGTTTGTTTTAAGTGAGTAGATCTTTTATGTCTTGTTACGTGCATGACAATCTGAATGGTTTTCCTGAAAGCCACGGATAGTAGTATATACAATGTACCTAGCAATTCGAAATGCTGGTCCTTGCTCTACAAATGGAGTTACCCTGCATTTTAGGTTGGTTGGAACGTTCAAATGTTTATCATGGAGGGTTTGGACGTCTGAGCATAGGCTTTACATGTTTACCTATATAAAGAGCTCTGTTGGCTGTAGACACAAGCAGGGTAACCTCTCATAGCTTTTACTTTTGACATTTGTTAATTTGAAAAGTTAACTTTCGGTCATGTGAGGAGAAACAACTTTTAAGTAGTGTTCTTTCTAAGTTGTCTTCATAAGCCCTTTTTGCG
>JANUWG010000237.1:0-13599 GCA_025175695.1 Eugenia klotzschiana
AAGCAACCAAAAAGTTGAGAGGCTTTTGAAATTGTTCGTCTACAATCAAAATACAATAAACAGCCCAGAATCCAAATGGAGTAAGCAATACCAACACTTTTCCTTTGTTTGGTCAATCTTTTTCTTGAAGCACATTTCTACTTTCTGTCTCTGTGCGTGTTTATGGTGGTTGAAAATGGAGGATGTTAGTCTTTTTGATCCATCTCCTAATCTGTCTTCGTCCATACGTATAGAGAGCTTATTCCTGTTCTGATGACCAATCTATTTATGATCTACATTCTTAAACATGAGTTAGAATATGGATTTTCGATCCGTTTTTACCACCTCTAAGTTTTGCACTCGTATAAAAGTGTGCCTGCACCTTAAGGCTATTTCCGTCCACGACGGATCAAAATTAGTGCATTTTTAATCGACGCACTTTGACTGGAAGTCCCAAAAAAAAATAAAAAATAAAAACAAAAGCCCAAAGAGCTCCTGGAGAAAAGCCCTTGTCAAAGCACAATAGCGAATACGGCCTTATGCTCTCTGCTAAAACCTTGGGAGGTTTCCGTTTCCGCCGTTGCTCTCTCTCCTCTTTGTCCGATCTCCTCCTGCGCAGCCGCCTCTCGCTCCGCCACTTCTCCGCCGCCGCCGCCACGCCGGCGCCTCCGCCGTCTCCCTCAGCGTCGCCTTGGGGGCCCAACATGGCAGCTCACCCGAAGGATGAGAACTACCTGAAACTAGTGATTCCTAAGCGCATCGCTCTCTTCGAGTCCATCAAAGCCCAGCAGCTCTCCAAACGCGAATCCATCGCCGGTGAACCTATCAAGTATGTTTCCGATGCTACCTCGCTTGCATGCATCTGCACTGGCCGCGCAGGGATAATGCCGTGGTTTTTGGCGAATCTTCGTTAGGCCCTAGCTTCGCGAATGCTTTTGTTGAGCGAAGACGCATTGCACGCATAAGTAAATGCGTTGTAATTAATGCGGGGTCGTGGATGTGGTCTTGCTTGTGTTTGTGCGTTTATGAATGTTGTGCGGATCATGGGGCGCGGTTGTATTTGATTGTGGCAATATGGATCCCTTTCGTTCTTTGATTGAAGGATAACATTACCGAATGGGACAGTGAAGGAAGGGAAGAAGTGGGAGACATCTCCTCTGGATGTTGCTAGGGAGATATCGAAGAGCTTGGCAGCGAATGCTTTGATCTCGCAGGTGGATGGAGTTCTGTGGGATATGTCGAGACCACTCGAGGGTGATTGCGAACTTAAGATATTCACATTCGATAGTGATGAAGGGCGCGACACTTTCTGGCACTCAAGTGCCCACATTTTGGGCCAGGTTTATGAGCATTCTTATTTATCTCTTTCCACAGTTACTTAAGGCATTTCTGTTTTTCTGTACATATATCTGATGGTGATTTTAAATTGCTATGTAGTCCCTTGAAATGGAGTACGGTTGTAAGCTTTGCATTGGGCCCTGCACTACCAGAGGAGAGGTACCTAGGACATCTGCTACTTGCACTTTCCTATTTGTTGCTTCATTTTAGCTGTCTCATAGCTTATGCATGCCACTCAAAACTTCATGTTACAGCCCTTATCGTAGGAGACTTCTCTAGGTTCTAGAATTGAGCTAAAGAGACCAAGTTTGGGTTGTGTTTGCCATCAGAATTTGGCCAGACATAACTACATATATTGCTCATGTTCCCATGTTGCCTTGAATTTTCTCATGCAATTTTAATTGTATCTGTAGCTGTGAAATGTATAGTGCTGCATGAAGTAAGAGTCAGATATTGGAGATTGATAAGCTACACTATGTATTAAAAGAGCATGCACATTTGTGTCATCTGAGTTGCATATCTAAGTGCTCATTAACATGCATATTCAGCATTGCGTTGGTCTAAGATTAAAAATGATGGCATTCAATGCTTATTTTCTTGCTTGATCATTTTCTTGGGTTAACTATTTTTCCTTTTTAGTTGATTCTATGTATAGACTTCTCTTAAAATAATGAAATGGTCATACAGGGATTCTACTATGATGCTTTCTATGGTGACTTGGGCTTGAATGATGACCACTTCAAGCAAATTGAGTCTGGGGCAAGTAAAGCTGCTGCGGTAATAATCATCCATCGGATATCGATTATCTTTGTGGTTACTATGTCTTTTTTTGTGATCCATTGAAATCTGCTGAGTAGAAAATCAAAAGTCCACAATTATAGTTTGATAAGTAGCTTCAAAGGAGCATTCACCAGTACATGCTGCGGAGCTATTGATAAATCTTATGTTCATTAAACGTTTATTCGTCAAGTAAGGTCTCAACATCAAAATGGATAGAAAGGTGGCGGGAGGTTCGTGGCCCTGGTCATAACACTTCTGAGAGGATTATTGACAAAGCCCTGTCTTATTGAACATTGTTCCCCATTTAATAGACCTTTTTAGTAGGATTTTGGCCTCATTTCACCAACTCGTGCACTTCTGGGTAAGGGTCGACGACCGGCCAAGTCCAAGTAATAGAACTTTTTTGCATGGATTAAGTGCAGGAAAGGTACTATAGACATAAGCTGCCTCTCTGCATTGTAATAATAGAGTAAGCGGTACTAGGAAAATGGATTTAAGCGAAATCAACGAGATGCTGTTAATCTACTTTCCTCTGCCCGCTTCATGCCCAATCTCATTATCACTTATCTAGGGACCAGATTTCTTGTAAGCCCTAATCTATGTAATAGTGCCCTTGGTACATTGACCGACTATTCTGTTACTTTCTCGATCCAGGAAAAACAGCCATTTGAACGCATTGAGGTGTCTAGGGATCAGGCACTGGACATGTTCTCCGATAATCCTTTTAAGGTGAGTAGGCTGACAAATTGCCCTGTTGAATTTTTGTCATCTCTCTTTTCAAGTACTTTTCTTATATTTTGCAAAGATGAAAACCTGACATCAAGTTTTTCTTTCTTTTTATTTTGTGCTTTTGCAATCAGGTCGAAATCATTCAGGATTTGCCTGCCGACAAAACAATCACTGTGTACAGGTGTGGTCCCTTGGTTGATTTGTGTCGAGGGCCTCACATACCGAATACTTCTTTTGTTAAGGCATTTGCCTGTTTGAAGGTGATTGAGCACAAATGGAGATGGTGATGTCATTTTTTGGTCCGAGATGTCATTTGATACTTGTAATTGCTTGTAAACTGGTTGAAGATTTTCAATTTACTATTCAATATCAGGCTTCTTCAGCATATTGGAGGGGAAACAAAGATAGGGAGAGTTTGCAGAGAGTATATGGGATATCTTACCCAGATCAGAAAAGATTGAAGGTAACATTGGTCGCTTGTCCTTTGTACTTTCTGAAACAGTTGGGTTAGGACTTGTGAAATTGAATATTTATTCCGTGTCTCCTTTTGCAGTCCAAACTTGTGCTAGAATGTGCTCTGCTGTGCAAGCATCTTTACCCAAGTCTTTGTCTCCTTTTGTAGTCCAACTTGTGCTAGAATGTGCTCTACCGTGCAACCATCTTTAACCCAAGTCTTTATAGGGTGCCAAAGCAATTTTCTTAGTATGCTTGTAATTTTTAACTGATTGATTTGAAGGATTATCTACACTTAGGGGTGCAGGCATATACTGTCCGGTAAACATTCTGTTCATTTCCGGGCTTCATGCAAATCTTGCATTTGTGTGCACACCTCAAAGACTTGCATTGGAGGAAAAAAATCTGTTAATTGCAGTACCTTGACTTTATATGACATGAGAGAGGTTCACATTGGGCAGTCTTCAAGTTCACTAATTCCAGGTGCAAGCTTTAATTTGCTTATTTGATATTTGTGCAGGAGTATATTCTTCAGCTTGAAGAAGCAAAGAAATATGATCATAGATTATTAGGTACAAAACAAGAGCTTTTCTTTTGCCACCCATTAAGGTAATCAATAGGCCTTGTTATCTGGAATTGACAGTTCCTACCGATTTGCCACTGTTCTGATGCTCAACTTACTATGTATGCAGTCCTGGTAGTTGGTTCTTCCTTCCTCATGGAGCTCGAATCTACAACAAACTCGTGGAGTTTATAAAATCACAATACAGAGATAGAGGGTACCAGGAGGTTGATATCCTGATGAGTTGTCATATTACTTGAATATACACACTGAAATTAAGTAATCAATCAACTCATCATTCCAGGTCCTGTCCCCAAATATGTATAACATGCAACTGTGGGAGACATCTGGTCATGCGGCGAACTACAAGGAGAACATGTTCGTTTTTGAGGTGAGATTCATACTGCCTTATGAAGCAATGACTGTGAGTTCTGAGAGAGCTTCCATGGAATAGGTTCCACTACGAGCGGTGTCTAATGGCAGGTGGTTTATTGAAATGTTGTGATTTAATCTGTCAATTCTTCTTATTCGTCATGAAAATAGCCCGAGGAATAAATTGAGAAGAACCTAAATGTCTGGAGGAGTGTAAACCGTTGAGTTGCATTTTCCTGTTTTGCTGAATGAGCATTGAATAACAATCTGTTCAAATAAAATTGAAGATTCATATTAACATCAACTTCTAATGTACTTTGCCCTTTTACCCTATTACTAATTGTGATATAATGTATTGAATTAGTTGTAAATTTAATTGAAATTTTTTTGGGACACATAAAAGCCGTGCCTCTAAAAGAAGGCTCTTCACTTAAAAATCCCTTTGGGTCCTCTGTTTCCAAACTAGCTAGAATATCGAGCAACTTACTGTGGAGAGAAATTCTTGCTTACTGAAGGGGACTCTTATATAAAAATCCCTTTGGGTCTTGCCTGAATGTAAATATAGCCCACTGTCATTAGAATTCTCAGCCCTCTGGGTATCCATCCTATGTTTTGCGACACCGACCTTTCACAGAGGATGAACTTCGGTGCCATAATGGTACAGAACCAGTTGGGCTTTGTTGACGGTAATTAATGAGTTATACCAAGCCCACCCTTCTGAAGAGGTTGGTTAACAGTTGCCCAGTGATTGGGACTTTTCTCATGATAAATGATAGATACCCTGAGGTAACAATGGGTAAATTGATGGCAGTGGGATACAAGCTGTCCCTGAGCTGTGTAGGGGTTATCAACTTAGTATCTTCTTTGACAACTTGTACTGCTCCAATTGCTATTCCTCAGATTGCAGTGAATCTTTCCTTTTGTTATGCAGATTGAAAAACAGGAATTTGGATTGAAACCAATGAATTGCCCAGGCCACTGCTTGATGTTTAAACATAGAGTTCGTTCATATAGAGGTAAGCTGAAGTGATTGAAGTTGCCTTAGATACCAAATTTCTATTCAGTTTCCTATGTTCTGTTTGTGAGATACAAGGGGTGTTCGTAAGGCGAATGACTTTGCATAGGCGAAACATTACCACACATTGGATATATTAAATCTTCGCAAATTGCAAACAGTACTCTGGGAAACAAAAACAAGTTTCTTCCACTCTTGCTTTTCATTTACATTTCCATTTTTTTAAACTGGTGGTCGTTTCTTATGTAGCAATTATGACACAACTAGAAAATTCTCTTTTTATTGGATCTCTTTCTAGGTGGTTCATCATGAGAATTTTGTTATACAGATCCTTTGAGTTTTGCACTTAATTGCCATTTCTTCCACGATGCTTGATTGTATTTAATTGTCTTGGCTCGATTGTTATTCTGATTTTGCATCATCGTTTCGCAGAACTTCCTCTGAGAATTGCTGATTTTGGTGTCTTGCATCGTAACGAGGCCAGTGGTGCTCTTACTGGACTGACACGAGTCAGGAGATTCCAGCAGGTGTTCTTTTATTCGATCTCCCAAAATATTGCTCCTTGGATATCATAACACTAGTGTGATCCCAACCTTAATTTTTGTTCCCTTTTTGGGATTCCAGTACTATCTTCCGCGGAGGAATGTAGTACTATCATTTGTAATGCTGATGAAAGTACATTTTCTTGGCTTTTAGCTGGTTTTTTCACCTCAACCTTACACTCGCTTACTGGCTGTTCCCATTAAAAGCTTTTTTCTGTCTTTTGCTACAGGATGATGCTCACATCTTTTGCAGGGAGTCACAGGTTTGTGCGGACGTTTGTTGACAAGAATTTGGTATCTGTTGATACCATTTCCTGGCATAATTCTTTCTTCTTGTTAATGCAGATAAAAGATGAAGTTAGAAGCGGCTTAGAGTTTATCAGATACGTCTATAAAATTTTCCAGTTCACTTTTGACCTCAAGTTGTCTACAGTAAGATATTTTCTCTTTATCTGGTTAATGTATTAAGCCATTCTTATATGTTGTTTCCTTGGAGTGTTTCTGCTAATAATCATTTGCTACCCTTTAATTCATTGAAGCTCTTGATGTATCATCTTTTTTAGTAGATATCATTCAAGTACATTCTGTGCAAGATGCATGGGAACTGGAAAAATTTGATTAAAAGTATTAGAAGGATCTGGGATGGTTAGTTACCCAATCCCTGCCTAATATTCTCGAAACCTTCCATGTGATTGAGCAGTAAGCTGGAACTAAACTAATATCTTTAGTTCTTTGGAGCACACATGTAGGGCATTATTTTGGAGTATGTTATCTTTCCTTCAAAAGCTGCAATGGACGGACTTTTCAGCTAAAAGCAAACCTTTTGAGTCTGTCTTTGCAAGTTTTAATGTAACTTATTTGCTGTGGTATAGGTGTCCTGAAATATTTCTTGCTTGCCTCTAATTTAATCTCAACACTTGCCCTTTGGGATTTGGGATGCAGTTGTGTTGTTTTCTTGTCTACTATCATTTTGCAACCTATTGTGTCCGCATATATGTTCATGTGACAATTTATCATATCTTTGACATGTTTCGATGTGCAGAGACCTGAGAAATATCTAGGAGATTTGGCAACATGGGAGAAAGCTGAGGCTGCCCTTGCCGAAGCGTTGAATGAGTTTGGGAAGCCTTGGCAGGTAACCTTATATTTCTTTTTGTCTTAACCGAGTTAGGCAACAACCTGTCATGATTTTAAGTTGACTTTTTGTAACATCAAGAAAACTATAGGTCTGTAGTTGTGGTATTTAGATGAAATTTCCATGATCAATTTGTTACTTCTCTTGATCGAAGGTGTATAATCTTTTAGAGCATCTGCTACCATTTCCTCATTTGTAGTTCTTCTATTTGATTCTTATTAGTGAATGCTTCAAGGATGTGCTGCCTTACTCCAATTTGTCTCCCTCTCTAAATCTATCCTTGCAATGCCTGTGTACATCCATCTGCAGAACCTATTGCTTTTGCTGATAAAACTATTCTACTCTTCCAATTTATATCTGTCTGCGACCTTTTTATACATGTAAGTTACCTCTCTATTTTCTTTTTATCGATGCTTACTCATAGGTCACATCTTGCAGATAAATGAAGGAGATGGTGCATTTTATGGACCAAAGATAGATATTAGTGTTTCTGATGCCTTGAATAGGAAATTTCAGTGTGCTACATTGCAGGTTTCTGTTCTTTTCATTTTATGCATGGATTTTTCGTTCTTGTTCCTTGATATTTTTCTCAGGGTTTTGAGACAGATGAATCCTTGTGATTGCAGTTGGATTTCCAGCTCCCTGCCCGTTTCGAGTTGTCTTACTCAGCAGAAGATGAAGGTAAGACAGAGACTCCTGTTATGATACACAGAGCTATTCTTGGTTCTGTTGAACGGATGTTTGCTATTCTATTGGAGCATTACAAGGGGAAATGGCCCTTCTGGCTTAGTCCACGTCAGGCAATTGTGTGCCCTGTGTCAGAGAAGTCTCACTTCTATGCTCTAAAGGTAATTTATCTAAAGGTCCTCAGTTTGTTAATAACTGAGTACTTGAATGTGTGTGATTTTGCTACTTGGTATTGTCCTCTTCTCTTGTCTTATAGTAGACATCTGGTGTCGGCCTCTATCTATGTGTTACTCTTATAGCATTTAAAGTTCTCTCGGAAATAGAGGAGGGAGAAAATCATATGGCATCATGATGAAATCAATGCCAGTTCAAATAATATCTAATTTATTGTATCTGTCACTATTTGAATGTTTTATGTTGATCCTAGGTGGTGATCAACATAGCTTCGAATATCAGATTGCATCACTCTGCTATGAAGTGCTCGTTAATGCTATATTTACTAGCTTGTTAGTTAGTTAAGCTGTAGCAGCACTCCTCTAGTTATTTACAGTTGCATGAGATATCATGCCTGGATAATATCAGTTTTTCCCAGTTGTGACTAATAGTATATTTCTATACAGTGGGTAAGTGGTAAACTAACTCTTGTCGAACTGTCTTCAATTTCACAAGTATCAGCCATATGTCAAGGTTCTATGGAAAAATCAGGAAAATGCTTCTTACAGGTTTTAAATTTGTGTCCTTATAGGTGCGGGATCAAATTCATGATGCTGGTTATTATGTTGATGTTGATGAAACCGATAGAAAGATTCAGAAAAAGGTACACCCACAACTCCCTTTTCTACTGAGGTTGATCCTTGCAGACTCCATAACTTACTTTTGAGTTTATCAGTCTGCTGGCATAGCATTTAAATTGGATTCGTCTCCGAAATATCTTTTCTTTACTCGAGTTATTCAAGCTTTCAGTATCAGGTGTAGAAACGAAAGAAAACATTGTAAAATGGAGAAGGGCAATTGCTCCAGTTTTGGAACGTGAAATGCTCTTCACAATGGAGAGCTTCTGTATTAGTTACGGGACTTGGATGCTCTATTGATCCCTTAAAAGGCACATTTGATGCTATGGCGAGACAGTGCTAACCATCATTTGCTGCTGCAGTGGGAGGAATTTAGAGCTCGACAACAACTGTGTGGCAGGATCTTGGTTTGAAAATTGAATAAGAATTAACTTGCAGTTATACATATCCTGTCTAATATTTCCTTATATATTTTGCCTCAATATTTTCCTTTTCAACTGCTTTATTAGCATGATCTTCTGTTGTTGTCGTCATATTCTTACTGCCTATTATGGTTTTTATGTGCCTGCAGGTAAGGGAAGCTCAATTGGCCCAATACAATTACATACTGGTAGTCGGTGAAGAGGAGGCAAACACTGGACAGGTATCAATCTCACTAATCAGTGTAATGCCTTATCAGCGTAGACTTGCTTTGGCATAGGTTGCCTCCTGAAAATTAGGTTTCCATAGGGAGTAATGCTGCTACTATTTTTCTATCAGTTAATCATTTCTTGTTTTCCCATTAGGCCTTCTCAGAAATTATCCTTTAGTTTTACCGATACCTGCATTGGTTAGATAGCCATTATCAACTCGCATTTGCTCTCCAATTTGCTAAAATCATTTATTGCAAACGTTTAGCTTGTCATCTTTGCATGTAATTTCCTGGTAATTCACGTTCGGTTGCTTAGGCCCTGAACATGTCAGTTGCTTTTCAGTAGAAAAAGAGTAGACAAAGATAACCTCATCTCAAAGGAGGGCAATAAGTTTTATGTGCTTTAGTGACTGTGTAGCATCCCATTTTGAATCACAGAAGTATAACTTGTGGATATTTTGGAGTTCATTGGACTTGAGATCTCAGTTTATGATTACTTAGCCAAGAATTTGGTTTTGCTTTAGCAATATATATTGATTGTGTCATCTCATCATAGCTTGTTCGTCTGGTGTGCTATTCTCCAGGTTAGTGTTCGTGTGAGAGACAAATCCGACCATTCTGTCATGAGTGTCGGGGACATGCTCAAGTTCTTCAAGGAGGAAGCTGCAGCTTTTCACTGAAGAAAATGATTTCGAAGTATGATCCAGAACTAATGGGATTTGTTCGTTTCCACTCCCCACTGGAGTTTCAGAGATACGCAAATATTCATCTCTATGTTGATTTTACTTCCATGGAGTGGTCCAACATCTCCTCGTATTGTAGATTACTTTTAGGCTTTTGCTTTTGGTTTGAGATCTATTTACCCATCAACCGATTGTCCTGAGCTTTTACCCTATTATAAATGGACAAATAATGTTGCTTTACGGTGATACCGGATTTCGTTTCTGTTTGCAGTGAGGTTTTGTATCATCTTTTCATTTCTGGGGAAACTTGATCGGATTCTTCGTTGCTATTGTTTTTAGGTCATTTTAAGCCTTGGGTTTCACTCACATTTGAGTTTATCGGCTATGCATCCTATCATCTGATTTATTCAAACATACCCGTTTATCAAAGTTTCGGGAGCCCAGCATTTTCACATTCATTATGTCGTCCTTGACTTCATAAGATCATCCCACCAATTACTTCACATGTAGGGTGGATAATGGTAATTCTAGGCTGTTTTATCACATGCCGAGGGTCCATCCTGAGGACCTCGTTGGTTTGTCAATATCCTAACTGGACTGTATATTTCATCTACCAAGCCACAGCCTGAAGTCCTGTCCCTAGGACAGTCCGCCCATGTCGAGAAAGAGGGAACGTCATTATTCAATTTCGCACGTCCATATCTCGTCGGTATTGTGTGGCTTAACTCCCCTAAACTTAAAAAATGTGAGAATCTCTCCTACGTTGGCTGAACTTCAAAGAATGATTCGTAAAAGAATTTGTATTTGAAAGGTCTGAGGATTATTCATTTGGATGATAAACCTGCTGATTGTCAAAACTACGGCGGTGATCAGACGAGACATAAGACACATGCAGAGTCCCATACATAATAACATGGGGAGAAAAGCGAGGGAAAAGCAAAAAGACGAAACGAAAGTAATTCAAAATTATTTTTCAAGTTTACAACACGTTTATTGTATTCCGACAGGCTTGCCCAAAGTGATGAAAAATAATCAAAAGTCTGAAGCCCTCGTATCGTATCGTCTTGTCCACTTACCCTCCATCCGAAGAAATATATCTCATCCACAAAAGTCGGTGCAGCAATAGTCTCCCATCTGATACTTGAGAAAGGCAGCAACCTCTCTTGGGCATCATCAGCATAAGAACAGATTGAAACTGGAAAAGTAAGTTTGCACAAAGGTTGTTCATGGAATTCCCGAAGCACCTATACCGAAAAGGGGCGGTCCGCAAGCTATGGAAGATGTATGAGATCGGTGCCGAGCATACTAAATTCCGTTATCGATGCCGGTGTATTTGCACGTGCATCGCCTAGTTGGATCTTATGTTTAGTGAATATACTGCCATTTTACACTGCTATTTATTGCCTCAGCATAGAGAAAACGGCAGCATAAAAAAGCAGCGAGGAGGAGGAAAAAGATAAGCCGAGAAGGCACCGCACATTCATACACAAGGAATCCAAAATCAAAGCACATGACAACGACTGCAGCAACAGGAGTAGCAGATGATGGCCAGTGCATAGCCGAGGGAAGAAGCCAATAATTGACGAAAGGATAAATAAACGAAATGGCGTAAAGAACAAAATAAAAAATGGCCAAACCACATCATTATTGGAGGTCCTGCCTTCGTCGTGTATCAGACAATTCTTCCTTCGACGGCTTCTCTGTCTCCTCCAGTGAACTTGGAGTGATCTGCGCCTTGTGATTCTTCGGAGGAGGTGCAACATCTTCTTTCCCCGCGAAACGAGAGAGAGACCCAATAGCGAACTTCTCTACTCGGATTGAGAAGAAGAGGAAGAAGCAAAAGATAAAAGGAAATGGTGGGTGGGGGTTCAGGGGTAGTGCTGGTGCTGGTGCTGGTGATGATAGAGTTCTTGGAACAGGGGCTGAGCACCATGAGCAAAGATGCCATGAGCAGAGGCATGAGCAACTTCGTCTTTGTTGCTTACTCCAACGCTCTCGCCATCTTCTTCCTTTTCTCTGCTTCTCTCCTCTTTTACAGGTTAGTGACACCCTAGCTTCTAGCTGGCAGCTCCTTAGGTCACGCCAATTCATCTTGGGAACTTACTAACTTTACGCTCTCTGTTTTCTTTTCTCGCCTTGTCTTGCAAACTTTTCAGGAAAAGAAGGCTCCCCACACTCACAATATCCATAGCTTTCAGAATCTTTCTCATGGGTCTGGTAGCGTACGTAATATTCTGTCTCTTGGTTCGTGGGCTTGTGGTTGTTTCGTGTGTTTAGCATGTATGTCTAATTGAATGTTGCGATGGTTGTGACTGATGATTGGGTATGAAGGAATTTAATACATGGGAATTGTGAAACTGAAAAAAGAGCAGGACATCTTTGCAACTGTTGATGTATGTGGGGATCGGATACAGCTCTCCTACTTTGGCCTCCGTCATGACCGATCTCGTTCCTGCTTTCACTTTCATTCTTGCCCTCATCTCCAGGTATGCTCTCACCTAATGTTCATCATAATCATTCAAGCAAAAGCTTATCGTTTTCCTCTGGGTAGAAAGTTATATATACATCAAATGTTAGGACCCATTTAGTGATTTACGATGTAGGTGTACGAAAACGAGGAGGCGAACTCTTATCGAGTGTCGGATATGGTTAATTCGTTTAAAGGCTCACTGGCAGGTTGTCACTTCAGTTGATGTACTTTGTAAACCAATCTTAGCACAGTAAGATTAGCATTACCCAAAAGAATAACTGGTAATGGAGGGCATGCTCCTAAAAACTCCAGCTGATGTATAGTGCTCTAGATTCCTTTTTCTTTGTTAACTTTGAGTATGTTTGACATGTATGATTGATATTCCGGAAGTATAAGTTGACTTACCAAGACATGAAACGAATGTTTAATAATGCAGGATGGAAAAGATTGACTTGAGAGTGCAAAGCAGCATTGCTAAAATCATGGGCACGACAGTATGCATCACCGGTGCTCTCATCGTTACACTCTACAGAGGCCTCCCGCTCACAAATGGTTCCCCATCGATGCCTCAAGAGCTCCTTCTTCAGCCGCACTCCAGCTGGATTATCGGCGGCTTTCTTCTTGCTTGTGCTGCCTTCTTGCTCTCGGTTGTACTAATCGTGCAGGTATGTCAATCAAAGCATGTAAGTTACTCGATTACTTGTCTATTTTGATTGTATGAATACGATAAAATCCATGTACACCAACATCACCAGAATAACATTGACGCAACAATGCTCGGAACATCAGCCAAGTACAAGGACAGTCTATGTGATATGCCATCTCATTCAGCATTCCAACACACAAGAAAGGCATTCAAAGTCCCTCAATCTCTCTAAGCCATTGAGCATGCAGTGACTAAGTTTCAATCACAATCTGCAGACATGGATACTGAGGGATTATCCATCAGAGCTAATGTTGACACTCCTCACTTGCGTCATCGTGACAATACAGTCCACCATCGTGGCTCTGATCGTGGAGAAAGACGTGAATGCTTGGATCTTGAAGCCCGATGTAGAGTTGATGACCATAGTTTACTCGGTAAGCACCAAGCACAGAGAGTGCAACCGCTGCAAATG
This sequence comes from Eugenia klotzschiana, assembly GCA_025175695.1. Classification (NCBI taxonomy): domain Eukaryota; kingdom Viridiplantae; phylum Streptophyta; class Magnoliopsida; order Myrtales; family Myrtaceae; genus Eugenia; species Eugenia klotzschiana. Next base: position 13,286 of record JANUWG010000237.1, read on the forward strand.
TTAAAGCTAAAAGCACTCCTGACTAGTAGATTTGTGCTTGATAACTTGGTGGGCAATTGATCTTTTATAGGCATTTTTCATGGTAACCATAAGGAGTGTGACTCACGCTTGGGTGTGCAAGACCAAAGGGCCTGTCTTCATGTCCATGTGTAAGCCACTAGGCATGATCATTGCCTCTGCGATGGGGGTTTCTTTGCTTGGCGACACTCTTTATCTTGGAAGGTATGAGCAAATTAGATCTTATTCAGAATAACAAGAAAACATGGGTTATGATGTCTGTTGCATGGGCTAGAATCAGTGTCTTGTTAATCTTT
>JANUWG010000238.1:0-13592 GCA_025175695.1 Eugenia klotzschiana
AATAAAATCCAACAATAGACCCTGAGGATGAGTCAGATTTTGAGTACGATCTTGAGTATCCAGAGTGTGGCGAGCCTATGGAGATTGAGGCAGCAGATGTAAAGGACCCGATGGAGAGCGAACCGTCGTCAGAGGAGTCTGAACCCGAGGAGATGGCGTCTACAGACATTAGTGGGGTAGACTAGCTATTATAGTCATGCTTGATGTTCTCTTGTATATTTTGTTTTGACGAGAAACGGGCATAGGTACGATGTTAGCTACCCCGCTACTTTTGTACATACGATCGTTGTTTTGTTATGCTATATGACGGTCCCTAATTTCTTTCTTTCACTACCCTATCATGTGTGCTGTATGGGGAATTAGTCTCGAATCCGTCAATGCAGGCTCGAGAAATTTTAGATCTGGTTGGCGACCCTCCTGGGCGTCGCTAATCGTATCGACCGAGATTCTAGGATCGCAAGTGCATCGAATGGCTATTGGGTATAAGGCGTGACACAGAGACTCTAGATTTATGTAATACTCGACTAACTGTGTGGTAGAAGGCATGACCCAAACGAAAATGCCATTTGTGAATGGAATCTGTCTTGTACACTGGAAAAGCAAGTGTGTATGAAGAAGTCAAGGTTGAAGACGTGAGAGTGGAGTAGAGGCTATGATCAATATCTCCTCGAAGCATGATCCTCCCCGAATGGTGACACTCCCCAAGAAAAGAAATAGGTGAGAATATGAAATCACAATTGTTCTCTTTAGAGAATTGACGAACTGACAAGAGATTCTTTTTTATAGAAGGAACAACTAAGACATCAGATATATGAAAAGTTGGGGTAACATAGCTACTTATCTGAGTGATGGGTAAGCTAGATCCGTTACCTATGGTCACATGAGTATTAACATGATAGGGCTGAACATTAGACAGCTGAGAGATATTGTTTGTCATGTGATGGGTAGCACCCGAATCCGGGTACCACGACTCTGAGGAGAAAACGGATGGCGGAGGAGGAATTTTCGCTAAATTGAGCCGCGGTGATGCAGGGGATTGCTCAAGTTCCTGCTGCATATATCTTTCCCTACAAACATTAGCTCTGTGGCCAAATTTATTGCAAATTTGACATCTGTTACCACCATTGCCACGCCTAGGATTGCGAATGTTTGAGAATCTGCTTGCATTTTGTGGCCCAGCACCATGTGTGCTATTCTCATGTATAGGCCCAGAGAATTGATGAGAGTTGGATCTATAGAGACAGTTCATACCAGTTTGTGGAGATCGAGATGAGTTTGAAGGAAAGGTATTTTCAGCCTTCCCTATAAATGCAGCCGGAACTTACACTGAGGGTTCCATGAGTTCGAGTCGAGCCTCATGAGATAAAAGTAAACCGTGGAGTGTCTCACGGGTCATGTCTTGGTACTGACATTGAACTAAAATAGAGACTGCAAGACTCTGATATTCAAGACCCAACCCACGAAACACATGGGTTTGATATTCTTGAGGAGAGATAACTTCACCAATGGAGGGAAGCTGGTCTACAATAGCCGTTGCTTATTGAAGAAATTCTGTAAATGTTTAGTTACCTTTATGAAGAGTTTGTAGTTGCATCTGTAGTTGAGCTCCTCGAGCATGAGTTCGTGCTACATAGGATGTGGCTATGAATTGCCATGCATTTGCTGAAGAGGTGAATGTTGAGAGCTATCCGACAATTGCGTCAGCGGAGGTGTGGAGAATCTATGCCAGCGCCACTTGATCACGTACTGACCATTATTCATAAGCAAAATTCGGAACAACTGTAGTAGTTCCATCTACACTTGTTTGTGTGATATGAGTTGGAGGATAAGGAGAGATACCTTCAACAATGGGCAGAAGTTTGTTTGCCCTAAGAATTGGAAGCAGCCTTGCTTTCCATACAACATAGTTATCACCATTAAGTTTTACTCCAATGGTTGGGAGGGTAATGGTGTGGGATTGATTTCCCGGAGTAGATAATGAATGTTGAGATTGTTGAATTGCTGTGATTGGCAAGGGTACATCATTCGATCCAGAAACTGCAACTGGTTCAGGGGTTGAGGTTGGTAGATTTTCCATGGAGATTTCAGGGAAAAGAAAGGAAAAAATATATATCAAGAGGCTATGTTTGCTTTCGCAGTGGAGAGCTCTGATACCATGTAAAGATATTATTGAAGAGAAAGCAAAGGTTAAATGGAAAATGGGAGGTAGTATATTACTTTCACTCTTACAAATTGTATGGATATAATCCTATTTATAATACAAAAGTCTGGCAAATTAAAGAAAGAATACATGAAAAGAGTGATTCCCTAGTACAAAATATTCTAATTCTTAAGATAAAGACATTCACATAGAAGGTGAATCAATCAAGACAAGCGATAAATCAATCTGGAGAAATCAGAGGTGGACTTTTGGAATGAAATGATTTGACTGGATGACTAAATCGCAGAGGAATTGTAGAAGTTCCGAGGATTGCTCTCCTTTGACAACCACCAACACAAAGCCCTTCATGTGCTTTTCTAACCTCGGATCATTACACTTCAAGCTAATCCCTATGACAGATTAGCTTCTTGCTATTTTTTCCTGTGACTCTTCTGAAATCAAAAACAGACTCGACCTTTTCCAAAGAGGCTGTTCCTCGCATCATGAACAGCGAATTAGGGAAATTTTCTCAAGAATCCAGCAATAAAGTCAATGACATCATAGCCAAGTCGTCATTAGGTATCCTCTCTTCAACGCTCTTTAGATCCGGGATGAGTTTATTAAACTCGTCCAATTCTCCACTCAGCCTGAGCATTTGCGCCCGGGCTCCCTGGAATGACCATCCAGATGCCCGAACCTTGGTACGTGCCTAGTATTAAGTTTGATGATGATCTCGTTTTTGCTGGTTTTAAGAGCTTTGGCTCGACGACCGACCATTATCGACCAGATGTTCTGGAAAGATTCAAGGCATGGTTTGCAAGCATATTACAATCATATGCAAGCCTTGAGTTTTGAAAGAAGAAGCCGAAAAGCACGAGGACTTTCAAAAAATACTTTGGAACCGGGGAGATGCCCATGTTTTGCTTGGGTCTAAGATTGTTGATTTCTATGTTGTTCTGAACGTTGCTATTTTGCAGTCTATTGGCACTTCAAGTTGATACACTGAATGTTGATCGGCATTGCCTTGATCGTTTTGTAAATTTCGTTCATGTTGTCCGATTTTTCCTTCAATGAGCCCAACCCCATAACCATTCATTTTATATTTCTTTGGCAAAGTAACGCTTGTGATAAACGACCATTAAAAAAAAAGAAGAAGAAGCTTGTGATAAAATTTAATAACGTGAAGTCTTAGTTAGCATTACCAAATGCAGCGAGGTTGATATCTATCTCATCTTTTTTTTGGCTATGGCGAAGCCACACTAGGCTCTTTTTTTCTCCTTCTAACCACTGGTGTTTTTTTTTTTTGGTTGATATACCAATACTCATCTTTATCTTTCTATAATGTGCATTTCAATTGTAAATAATGTGCGACTAATTTTTTTTGTGACAATTGTTAAGTGTTTTTGGTTGATACTTTAGAGTCATGTGCCTATAAAAGTATATTGTACAAACTTCTACAAGACTAATTGAGATCAATATAACAGAGAAACACCTTCAAAAGTTCATTCACAAACTTACGATAGTCCTAAACTCAAAATTTATTCTCTCCAACTGTAAAGTGATATCTTCACGGACTATAAATAGTGATAGGTGTGAGACATAGTTGATTACTCATTCACTCACGTCCGAAGAGTTTAAGTAACGGGCCCTTAATTTTATTTTATGGTGCTTGGTAGATCATTAAAATAGCTGGTAATTTTGAAAGTATAAAGACATGTTGGTACTTCCAAAACCAAGCAAGACAGAAAAAATATTTTGTAAATGATTGATATTAGTCGATATTTCAATGTGACGAATGCCGGTACTGCAATTAAGGTTGGTAATTTTCAATAAAAACTAGTAATTTCATAGGCGTAGGTTAGACGCTAGAATAAAATGTTGACAGACCATTAAAGTAGTTGGTAATCTCATATGCATAAAGAAATTTCTTGTTTTTCAAACCCAAACAAAATAATAGGAAAAATCTTTAAAAAAGTCCTAAGTCTATTGCATTTTTGGTGATTCAGTCCTAAACCTTTTTACATTATGCCAATTCGATCCTAAACCTTTTAATTTTGCCGATTCAATCTCAAATATTTTCACATTTTGCTAATTCAGTCATTCTGGCCAATTTAGTCCAAAAAAAAGCTTACGTGGATTCTCAGTAAGCGTCGGCCATCTTACATGGCCGATTTTACGCTGACGTGGAATTAAAAACGGTGAGTTTTTTTTCTTTTGTTCCTTTTTGGGCAAATTGTCCCAAATCAGAACACCCAACTTGACGACGGACAACGGGTGTCGGCCGTCAAATGCTCGGATGGTCGTTGTCCAAACTCTCAACGATGCTCCCCCCCTTCACGTTGACTCTCATCGGTCGTCGGATGCTCGACCACGCTGATCCCCTTCACGACGTTGACCCTAATGTGCTCACCACCATAGCCTCTGACTCCTCGAGGATGGACAACGGGGCGACGACCCTCCACGACGCTCGACAACGCACCGGGGGATTTCCTTGAGCAGCTCGCTTGGGACCTCGATGACGACTACTTGGCGGAGAGGATGAGATATGGTCGCGCGGTTCGTCAAGACCCGATTCACCCATGCCCGGTCCTGAGCCAATTCGACCTCGAGGTTCTGCAGCGAACACGGCATAAAGGCATGCATCCTTTGGAGTCTCCCACTTTGCAATGCATTATGTTTCAGCTCTTGTAAGCCCACGTAGAGCCCGAGGTTTGTAGTTTTGTTTGTGCGAAAGTCAATCAAGAATGAGGATGCTTGGATAAATTGAGCTCTTGTTGTTCCTGATTATGATACTTTGAACTGAAGCATCGCATGTAGGATGATAATCCGAGTAATATTCAACCTGTTCGATAAAATGCCTAATTGAAATGCTTGCGTGTCCGTAAGAGAAGGTGATGTCAGAATGCTAATTTGGAGTAAACTCATGTTAGTATTAGGTTTGTTTCTTGTATCTTTTCATATGAGTTCATATTTTCTCAGAATATTCCATCTTCAGAGCTTTGTCATGTGTAGCTTCAAGCTCCAATTTTGACTGTCGACTTTGCACCCTAGAAACCAACTCAGGTGCTTTAATCTCACTTCTTTTAAACCCTCTCTCCAAATTGAGGACTCTTTTTCGACCACAATAAAAATAAAAATTGAGGACTCTTTTAATGGTCATATTGTCACCTACATCATAATGTGTACAATGCAATGCCATGAAACAAAGCTTCATCTCTAATGGATTTACCGAAGTCCTATGAAGCAAGCCAACCTCTGCATTGTTCTGTTTCAATCATGCTGATCGTCTCTATTCTAGTGCGCTTGTCCTTTCTTGCATTGCACAAAGCACAGCTCTGAGTTTTCTTTCTTTTGTTTTGGTTGGGTTTTTGCAGGAGAAATAATTGATTTTGAAACTAAAGCTAGAGGATGGTGGAGCTAAATTCATCCGCAGGAGTGTGTAATGCATCTGCACTTTTTTGGATGGTAGGCCCAGTGCGTCGCACTTGAGAATTTTTTAATTATTTATTTGTTTTTTTATCTTTTCGTTTTATCTTTTTATTCTTTTTCTAGTTCTTCTGGTTTCAGCCGGTTGCCGGCCTCAAGCGAGGCCGAGGCCAAGTCTTGTTGGGAATATCACCAACGTGGTGATTGTTGAAAAATCCTCAATCTTTTTTTGATGATAGCAAACACAATCAAAGGCTACTGATGTGTGTAGTGATTGAGTTATACCATGTGATATCTGCACAAGTCGATATGTAGATGATGCACTAGTTGTTTCTGATATTCGAAATGCACTGCCGATATTTAGGGTTCACTGTCGATCGTTATGATGAACAAGATAATGGGCATTGAAGATATCTACAAGCTAGAGGATATTCATAAGGTGAAAATCTTGAAGAAATTTGATCGAGGTTCAATAAGCAGAGAAGAACAACAATGTTCGTGAAGGCTTGGATGTACAACTATCGGGAGAACAGTGGATGGACCTTCATAAAGGTGAATAGCTTGGTGGAGTCCAAATTATCAATACGCTTGAAAGAACTAGAAGAAAGATCTAGTGCAGTGGGTTGTTATCGAAGCAACAGATTGTTGGCAAAGAGAAGCTGATTTATAAAGATCGAGTGAAAGATTGTGACAATATCGATGATCCTTGTGAGTTCAGTGAAGATGAGGAATCGATTGGATGCTGACGTCCTTGAAAATCTTTATATGCTAAATAAGCCAAGAAGATCATTGGATGATCAATCACTAGTATCCTCATGGTTTTTCTATAAATATCACCAGTGGACCCAAAGTTCAGGTGAGGACGATGTTTATGTTGATGTTGGAAATATGCGGTCATGGTGAGGTTTGGACAACGACCATCTGAGGATGCTTATTGGGGTCTGGAATATAGCCGTTGAAGGGGAAAGACGCGCAGCAAAGGATCAGGTAGTCTGTCAAGAATCGGGAGAAGGTGTTTGTCAGCTTTGTTGGAGCAGCAATTTCAAAACAGTGTCAGAAATAGCAGTTGCAACAGTTCTAACGAGTCTCTAACTACTAGTTGATCTTCTCAAGCTTCTCCAACGAGAAGATTGAAGTTGTCTATGTAATAGAAGACCTTTTAGGCCAAAATATTAGAGAGCACAATGTAGAATGCATATACTTGCTGTGAGCTACTTTCCTATTGATGATGCTTTGTTTTCTCGAAAGATCTTCTCTGTCGTGATTTTTCTATATTGTAATCATGTGGAAGATCAAGTGTATAAGAGTAAGAGCAGCAGTTAAGTCCTAATAATGTGATTTATCAAGTGAAGGATTAGGGCTTGCTAATTGTAATTTATCTTGAAGATTACTAATGAATTCTAGCTTTGTTGTGACTGTTAGTCTTGAGAGTTGATGTAGGCTTGAGTATAAAGCCGAACCACTGTATATTGTTGTGTACTCTTATTTCTCATGATATTTGAAGAAATCGTGAATTTTCTCTCCTTCATTTAATCGATAATTTACATCCTAATATATACACTAGAGGCTGGCATACCAGACCACCAAAAATAGGAAACAGGATCCCTACAAATCAGGAATTCCAAAAATAAAATAATAACTAACCTAGATCACAATCTCTTAAATTTGGTAATACTATAACTAAATAAAATCTAATCTTTTCTGAATAAAGAAACTAAAAATTAACAACTAATCTCCTAAGTTATTCTCCTAACACGATTCCTTATTTCCACATGTACGTTGTACACACAATCAGCTCATGTTATTTGAAACATCTGCTTGACCGAATTTCGACATTGTCTATGCAGATGTTTGGCCCGATGTTTGAAGTTGAACTAGTTTTATTCCACATATGTTTTTCATAGCTCTCATACAACCTATTCACCCCCCCCTCTAGATTATATTGCTAGCCTCAACAAGGTTGGCCTCGCCAAATCCAACCAAGCGAGGCACGGCTCGGCATCACCCGAGGCCTGCAACCTCGAGCTTCACCAACCTCGAGCAACATCAAGGCTGGCCTTGCCAAATCTGGCGAGGCTCAGCCTGAGCTCGTTGGGCTCGGGAGAGTAGCTTTTTTTTATCGTTGGCTGTTGTCGTGGCCAGCAACTGCAGAGGAAAAAAAATTAAAAATTAAAAAAGGAATAAATTTTAAAATTAGTAAAAGAAAATGAATGTAAAGGAATTGGGGAATCAAAGATAAGGAAAAATGTTTTCCTCTTCTCAAAAGGAGAAAAAAAATTTCCTCAATTTTGAAGGTTTCTTTTCACGGGTGGAAAATAATTTCCTTGACTGGCTTATTTTTCACGAACCAAATGTCACAAAATTTAGAACATATTTTTTTGAAAGTTGCTTTTTGCGAAATAAACGGAGTCTACGTTATTGAAAGGATTCGTCCGGTTTGATCAGGTCCATTTTGTACAGGGCTTTCGGGGTGTCTGGCACAGTTATTGAAAGATGTAAATTTCTATGTTCACTTTGACTTCATCTTTATCTAATTGAACGGACGTGGTCGTCAGTAATAGACATATGGTATCATTCTTCCTTTTGAAATCCTGCAGTGGTGTCAAACATGTCAATATCAGGCAGGAAAGGAATGACTTTGGTGTAGAATCAGCCAACAAAGTCCAGAGTTTTATAGGAATGACTTTGGTGTCAAACATCGAGTTTATTGAAAAACTCTTAAGTAATTTAAGCAATCACCTTGGCCTGCTGCGGAATTCCCTTGGTATTTGCCGGCCTCTGCTTTTGCATTTGACGAAACAAGTGTTCGTGAGTTCAGAATGGCGAACTCGGAGGCCGGAACAAGCAGTGACAACCCACTAGGAGTCCAGTATCAGGTGTCTCTGAGTTTCAGAGGGCCCAACAATCGTCGCGGGTTCACCAACACCCTCTGCCACAGCATGAACGATGCCGGGATCCGCTTTTTCATGGATGATGAGGAGCTTCGATCTGGAGAAAGGATCAGCGAAGAAATTCTGCAAGCCATTGACAACTCGAAGATTTATATGCCCATCTTCTCTAAGAAATATGGAGTCACTGGTGCCTCCGCCAGGTTGCGAAGATGGTGGAGAACATCTCTGAATCTAAAGAAGATAGAAATAAGAAGGTGATAATGCCCATCTTCTACAACATGAAACCTTATAACGTGAAGCTGAAAACAGCCTTGTACCGCGAGGCCATATCAAATTGGGAGCAACAGTACAAGAACAAATTCAGCCCCCAGGAAGTAGAGAAGTGGAGACGGGCTCTCAGGACGACACCAAGGGATGGGAGCGGGAGAACTATTGAGGGTAACTAAATTATAATTTTTTTTCTTTTTCTAGGCCTAATTCTCAAAAAATAAAACGTGCCAATAAAATGTGAGATTGAACTAGTTATCTATGATAAGACATCAAAATCTGTCTTCAAAAATCAAAATTGTCTGTTCTAAGATTTCACTTTTATACATGCAAGACTTCAGCTCTGAGTCTTTTGTTCCTGGACTCTCTTTTTTTTTTTAGATAAAAGATAAAACCCCTTATAGTTTTCTTACCCAATCGATATTTGGGGTGTGGCATCACGATGATGTCCTTGACATATTGAGATCAACAGAGGTAAAGCATGCCTTTTACATGAAAATCATTCCTTAATATACATGTGAAGTAAAATGAACAGACAAATCCTCATCGTCTGTTTGGATTGGCAGAGTAAGGAAAATGTACAAGCACTCAAACTGCAAGGAGAAATTTGGGAAGATGCTCGTATTATCATCACTTCTAATGAGATCAGGCGGTTTCAACATCTGTGGTTGCTCTGGTTAAAAGATGCATCCTGCGAGGGGGACTTCACAGGTTGTCTTTCAGAGTTGAAATGGATCCGTTCGCGTTCTCCTGATTATCCTTCTTGGCTAACTCCTCAAGTTTTTGTAGCAACCAATTTGTGTCTGGAGAATCTAGTTGTGGCAGAGCTTTCGGGAGATCAAATCACAGATGGTTTGGTGGAGAGCCTAATCAAGGTATGTTAGCATTAACCTATAGCAGAAAAACTGTCTCAGTTTATGCAAGGATCAAAACAGTTTTGGTCTGTCTGACTTGCAATACATTTGCAATTAAACGTTTGTCCTGTGGTTCATTCACTTTTGCAGGAATGAAAGAAATTGGATGTCACGCCCCGAACCCAACGGCTGCGTGACAGTCCTACCTCATCATCTCGTCGAATGGCCAACTCAAACGACCGCCCGGGACTCGTCGTAGCCAGACGACGGATAACGAAATCGCAACAACGGAAGCATGCACGACAACCCTGACATAAAACAAACGAGATAGATAGAGAAAGACAAGAACTAATAATAGAAACTATAACATATATATACACGTTATATACAACCCTCAAAAGACATCAACTGAGGGCATCCTACTCTTAAAAAGGCTTAATTAGATGGAGACTACTCAAAAAGAGGGAACTGAATACAAAGTCTACTCAGACTCAGCTCCGCTCTGCTCTGAAGATGGCAACTCATCCGGATCGGACTCGACAGGTGTCGAGGAATCTAGCTCTAGACTACTAGCTATCGGATCAAACTCGAACTCATCGTCTTCGCCCTCCAGCTCCATGACTACATCTCCATCTGAATCCAGGACGTCCATCGGCTCGGGGACTACAACCTTACCGTCAAAGGTCAACGGATCTACTGGTCCTCTCCAATCCCAGATATGCATGGGTACCTCAAAACCCTGAATCGGACCCCGGTATATCAGTCCCGTCCTCATCGTCCAAGCCTCGTAACGATGAGGCATTAAAAACTCACCGCACTCATCTACCCAAACTATACTACTAATCTTCCTATAAGAAATAAAATTTACAGCAGGATAATCAATTTCCTCGGTCTCTATCTCTACAGGATCCCATAGCGAATAGAAGGGATACTCATCCTAGGACCTGGGATCTGAAAGGCGATCAGCCAAAGTAAACAAGTGGATCGAAACTCAGCAAGAAAAACTTCTAAACTCAGCGTAGAAAAATGCATATGCTAAACAAATCTCAATATGAGTTCATAGGCAAGTATGCAATGAGCACGATATCAAGCACCAACTGGCAAGTCAACTCGCATAACTAAACTGAAAACAACGTCAGTCAAACCAGAATGTAACATGCTCAAGTGAATCACATTTCAATTCGCTCCAACTCCCGCGGAGATGTGGCAATTCCAATACTCACGGAATGTCACGCGACCCTTAGGTCCAGGCCTACGCATCAAACGCCTCATGGTCGTGCCCCGACGAGTGAATCACAGCTCGTGGCACCCTTATCGCTCCAATTACCCCATGCCTTGCACATTCGGGAGCCATCGACGAGCTCTCACATAGCAAGTCGGAACCACCTTGTCCCTCCACTTTCTACAGGTACCTCGGTAGCCTACCCTTCTTATATTCAATATTCCATGCCGTGCTCATGCTCAAAATGTTTCACTTACCACAACACAAAGAGCAGATAGAGCGAATACACACGGTATCCCAACATTTAACAAAGTTCAAGCAGATTAAACCACACCAAAGTGTCAATGCAAGACCCGCAGTTAAATATGCCACACTTGGCCAACAATCATACGAATGTATCAAACGATCTCGTGCGTATTTTTCCTCATAACGAAACCACATTATCCTAGCATGAGCTACGTTGTCTAACCATGTGTCAAAGAGTTATAAATATTCAAGTTTTCACATCAAACTTCGATGATCACCCGCCTAAACTTTTGGACGCACATCCCGACACCTAGGGCCAAGTTTAGGTTGCACAAAATCTCACATTTTATCACAAGACTAGCCATATTCAGCCCAAAACAGAAAGTTCAATGCAGAATTTCCAGCAATAAACCAAGCTAAACTTCAACTCAACTTCCCCAATAATTTGCCTAAACTTTTGGACAGCATTTCGTTACTTGAAGGCGACTTGACACAACTTAAAACTACAACATTGCACCAGTAAATCAGTTTATATTCAGCAAAAACAGGGCAAATTTCTAGCAACTCAGTTCAGCCACTTCAAGCCTAAAAACCCTAAAAACCCAATCTAAACTTCCATCCAAGCATCATCCATCCATCTAGACTAAGAGTAGAGGTATGGTTCACCTAAACCAAGCTTGGACAGCAAGAAAAACAACCACAACAGCAGCAAATCTGCAGCAAACAGAATCGAAACAGAGCAGGGGCAAAACAGAGTACATCCAGCACTTCCACCTTAACAAACACAGCTTTATCTTGCTCTAATTCACCCTAGAATGCCCCAACAAGCATAAACTATCATCCTAGGCTAAGAATAGAAGGTTTGCTTACCAAAAGACAAGCTTGGGCAGCAAGCAAAGGTGCAGCAAATAGCAGCAGCAACCGAACAAAACAGGGGCGGTCTTTGATTCAGTTCTGGGTTTGATTGGGGCAGTTTTTGGCCGATCCGTTTTCAGATTATCAAAATTCAACGTCTTGCGGTCCTACAGGAGAAAATAGAGCTTGATTCGGCCTCCGGACGACCTCAAACGAGCCATTTCTTTTCGGACGCGCGTGCAGGGAACCAGGAAACGGGCTCTCGGGATGATGATGAAGAAGAAGAAGAAAAAGAAGAGAGAGAGTAGCAGGCGTTCGGTGCAAAATGAGGAGAAGAGAGAGAGAGTGTTCAAGACCTTGATTATCCTCACAAATCATCATTAGATGGGTTCAAAGGTCAAAGCATCAACCAATTAGAAGGCGACACGTGGTGACTTAGTGGTGAGTTTTGATGAAGAAGTGACATATGGCTCCATGGGGGATTAACAAGTGTCCCTTTTGATGGATAAGGATGGATTTAAAAATAAATAAAAGAAAATAAGAAAAAAGACACGTGGCGGCGGGATCGATTGAGCAATTTTTTTGGAAAAAGTGTTTTTGGCACCAGAATGTCGCAGAGAGTTATACTAACACTGGCCAAGCTTCGAAACTCTAAAAACACTTACAATTAACCAGTTAGAGAGCCTAGAGCAAACCAGGGGGAAAATGGTCATTTCACTCATTGCCTTTCTTCGCGGCACTCCATAACAAAATTGCGGCTCTGAAACTCACCATGACATCAAAAACACCATTACAACACCCATGAAGATTCGGTTGTCCAAAATCGAAACTCATCTTGTGGCCAAATTCATCAATTGCGACTTCAGTAAATACTCAGGCTAACGGGCGGCTATTAGGACATTGACGATGTTTGTTCATTAGCGGTGATGAAGGATGAAAAGACGGATAACTCATCAATATTTGTTTATTAACGATAGAGGAAAGGATGGAGACATAGACACTCATGATGGTGATTGATTGAGTAAAAGAATAATAATACATAAAATCATTTATTTCTATACCCAACGAGCTCACTAATGTTTCATTAAGGTTAGGTTTACAACTTTCATAATTTATAACATCATTCTCTTTCTTTTTCATGATTTAAGTCTTTGCTAGAAAATCATGCATTCTATATTTATTGATTGGTGGTTACATTTTAAAATGTTTATTTGATTGTCATATCTTTCAATCGAACATTTAAGTGGTTATTCGAAAAAATGATAAATACCATGGTATAGGCCGTGGCCTATGGCCGTTTGCATGTAGCTAGGCCGCGGCCCGTTGGTTGCTTGCATGCAGCTAGGCCGCGGCCCGTTGGCCACTTGGACATAGCTTAAGCCACGGCATGTTGGTTGCGGTCTACGAAACTATATCATAAGTTTGAGGTTATATGTTAAAATATGTCTCGAGCTTGAGCTCGTCAATAAGAAGGAAGTGGAGACGAGCCTAACCCCTGAAAATAGTTATGCTATCCCGATCCTTAAGGTCCTTATGGCTCAAGGAACTGTCAATTTGTGACATTCTGAAATTCGACCCACTTTCGGGCCTTGTATGAATGGATATATTTCATTGATGTACTCTAGATAAATCTCACTCGAAATTGATCACTTCGAGATGACTAACCGAAGGGGAAAGGCTACCTAGGAATT
>JANUWG010000239.1:0-13588 GCA_025175695.1 Eugenia klotzschiana
GTAGAAACCGGGCGTTGTGACTCTACTTGTAACTTCCTTACTAGACTTCTCCGAGTAACTTCCTTTAACTTCCACGTTCTATTCAAACCCATGATTCGCGCTTCTAAATTTCCTGAATTTCGGAATGTAGCGCTCACATTGTCTTCGTAAAATGACTATTTTACCGAATTACGATATTTATTCGGTAACCTTCATCACTTTGTTTCTCTAACCTTACTGAATTCCAAGGATATTTTCATTCGGTAACCTTAATTTTCTAACCTTACCGAATCCTAGTATATTCCGGCTTCATTCGGTAACCTTCGCTCATTACTTTTGAACTTCCCGAATATCAAAGTATCAAGTCATCGGCTTATATGAAACTACTTTTATCTTGCCGAATCCGTGTTTGTTGCACTGATGTTCAGTAGTGCTCTCCCGAAGTTAACATTGCACTCCACAGCCTCTTCATTGAATATGTGGCTTGTCTCATTTATTCCCGAATCATCAAGAAACCCCTTTCAGTTTTACCTCACTTCGGGAATAGTTGGCTTTGAAGACCCGAATACCTGTTTCTTTCCAACGAATAAAAAGGGACGCTTCTTTTATATATCAACACAACGTATCTCGGCCACCGATTGTATGAGATGCCACGAAGGGCACATCAAATGACTTGTCCTCCAAACCGGGCCGGGACTAGCCTCAAGATGTTATTACAAACCTTTCGTCCGTGTTGGTCTGACATCACGAGCCATTTGAAGCGACGCAGGTCTTGAAGATGTTATGGATCTTGAATACATCCTGAATCCGCAAGCTCAACATTGATTTCAAATGGAATTTGCATAAGTTGTCGTCATACATTGGATCGATAGAAAATGGTCAGATTATCGAGTAAGAAAAATCAGGCGAAAATCGACCCGAGAGCCTTCATTGTGCTTTGAACATTCTCCCTTGTAAAGATCTAGGACTACGTTGAATTGATTGGAACGTCGAAAATATAATTCCATTACTAAAATTTTCCGGACATTTTATCTTAATTTTCATATTTAAGTGCCCTACCATATAATTTTTTTCTTTTCTTTTTTTGTTTCGTGATCCAACGCTGGAGATTGGAATGATTCCTTGAAGTAGCAATAAAAGTGGATATTTTCTCGGGGCAGCACTTGGGAGTGAAGAGATTGGTCCGAGGGTGCGCAGCACATCACATGAGCAGGTCGAAATTGACATGTGACCTGCCAAAGTTACGCCAGCCTAGATGTCGGGCTCCATCCTCTCTTAACCATGGTTAGGATTTAACCGGACACCCAGTTAATCGGGAGCACCCAATCATGGAGGGAATCCGTGCTTGCTTGGTTTAGGGTGTAAGCATCCTTTTGACTGCTTATCTTTATTAAATTGGGGGAACTAACTTCAATCAGAAGACCCAGCTGTGCTTGATCTGATTATTATCTCCAAATTATATTTTTTAATCGGAGGACGTGGGACGACAGGTGTTGTTAAGGGGAATCCTATGGGGGGAATTCGTAATTTATCGAGTCGCAATTATACTCGCCCCGTATTTTACGAATTCGACGTGTTTAATACGATACGCCGCGGCAGATAACTCCGTTGTTTCTCATTAGAAATATTAAAATAGTTTGCTTACGGACCGGTGCGTTTTGAGATTAATGGAGCACGCTCGCTGATGTCCATTTATTTTTATTGTTAATGCCAACAAGAAGAATTCTATATGATGTCCAGTAAATAGTTTCAATTGATGTAACTTCTTTCGGTGAAAATTACGATAAAAAAGTCTTAAACCTTTTTTTGACGATTTAGTTCTAAATCTTTTGCAATTGTGCTAATTAAATCGATTAGCGCTAGACGTCCGGGACATAATATTTTAATATTTTTATTTTTTTATTATTTTCTTTCTTTCTTTCTTTTTTCCTTCCTTCTTCTTCCTCTAAACAGTCACCGACAACCCGCCAGAGGTGATAGCTGGCTGACAAGGCCACGCTAGGTGAGGCAACGGCAAGGTCGAACCTCACCAGATCCCAACCATAGGAAGGAGAGGGAAGAAAAAGCAAATAAATAAATAAATAAATAAATAAATAAATAAATAAATAAATAAATAAAAATAAAATAATTGAAAAAAATATTTAAATAGTATGTCGCCGGAGAACGGCGTCCACGTCAGTGCCAATCGGCCAAAATCAGCCTAATGGACTGAATTTGCACAATTGTAAAAAGATTTAATAATTGAATCGACACAATTATAATTGATTTAAAACATTTTTGGTGATTTTTCCATCAATCTTGACATCCGGGTTAAGAACCTACCCGATCGATCCACGTAGGTTCCTGGGTAAAAAATTTGGTAGCCCATCTTGACTATTCGGTATCAAGATTTATACCATGAAACTTCAGTTCTACCGGATATAATAGGCATATTACTTAACCTCTATGCCATAGATTGTTCCCATGACACGTTGTCCTCAAATGATAGTTACATTATACAAAAGTTAGGCGGCATTCGTAATTAAGAGTCGGCTATTTTATTTTGTCGACCTCGTCGTTGACGGTTGGATTCTTTGAGATGATTGGTTATCCTAAGGTGACTTGGAATTTCAAAGGTTCAAGGTATGAAGGCAAATATCATTTGTTAGGGAAGAGTGTTTATGCACTCGCTCGGCTTTAAGATAAAGAAAAGTGTGGAAGCAATGCTAATGCCTGGGCTTCGTGATAAGCACCGTTCCGGATTTTTTTCAACTGGTTATCGCCGGCCTAATCCCTACTCAAACTCTACAGGGTCCAAAAACATCGTGGATACTAACTAATGTAACCGGTCGACCCGTGATCCCGATCGAGTACAACAATAACCGCCACCTGAATTTCGATCGGGTCGTTGAATCATAAATTGGTGTTATCTTATGTCACGTGAAGCAAAGGTATCAAGAACGTCATTGCTTAGGGTTATTAGTTACTTAGCGTCGTTTAGGTAGGCGATCCAAGATTTCGTTGTAGTCTAATCTCTATTTGATCTGCATGGCGCGCTTCTCGAAAGCACACCTGAATTCAGTGACGGAAGACCTCGTTTGATAGGACGTCATCCTTTCGCTATCGCTGTCCCGAAGCGTACTCTCCAACGCCCAGTTCCTACACGAACCTCGTCCGACAGTCAACTCCCATCTTATACTTGTTTCTTTATCCATTCCTTTGATGGCTAATGATCGAGAGACCGACAATTCTATGCAGACATCTTTCGGGCGGTAACTACATTTCAGGATCGTCTGTTTCCCAGCGTTTTGGTCGGTAACGTCCTTATTAGTAATCCGTCCTTCCCTTCTCCTTCTCATGCATGCCTAAATTTTTTTCCTTTCCATTTGGGAGGACTTACCTAATTCAATCTCCTAAACCTACGTAGTTGCATAATAAGTCAGTGTTTTCGACGTGGTTGATTGGCGAAGCCGCCTAGACTTGAATCGAAACCCGAGAATCGAATCTCCCGCTCGGCATTGGGTTTGGGTTGATCCGAGGTCGATGGCCCGGATCGGCATCCGTCGAGGGGTTTTGACCTCTGTTCCTTGTTCCGAAATGACCGTAGTTGATTCAAGTCTAGAAGAAAAGAATAAACAGAAAAGAGCGAAAGCGAGCCACATGCTCACGCAAAGAATAAAGACAGGACATGAATAGAGTAAAGAACTAAATAAGCATATGCAGCTATCGGCTGGAAAACTTCCCATGCAGCCGTCTCCGTGAGACTTTCGCTCACCGGAAAGTCCATTTCTTTGAACTCCATATCTACCTCTCTCTCTCTCTCTTTCTCCAACACTCTGGACTTTATAAGTGGTCGCAGCTGATTCTTGCTACCTCCATTTTTGGCAAATCTTGCTCTCCACGAGAGGTTTATGATAAGAAAGGACACATGGGGAGAGAGAGCCCAGAAGAACATGGGTTGCCAACAAGCTCTCTGCTTCTCAAAGAAGTCCCTGGCTATGGCAACCATGGCGACTCCACGTCTTCGAGTGATCCCACGGTCACGTCTCTCGTCGTTTTCAGCACGCTCGTTGCCGTTTGCGGGTCTTTTGTCACTGGGTGTGCTGTGAGTAATATGTCACCCAACTTCTCGTGAATTGCTTGCATGTGGTTCGATCACTAAGAACCCGGCTCTGTTTTCTGTCGAGTAGTCTTGCTTCCCTTTCCCCCTCTCTCCCCCTTCCTTTTTTTCTCCTTCTTCTTTTCATTTCTGTCACAGGTTCTTTCAAATTCGAGTGAATGTTTCTTAAGAGGAAGAAACAAATTGCTCGGTCAATGTTTGCCTTTTTGCTCGTGTGATTGGTCGGACTTTCATTTTCATTCAAGATGGTGGTTTTTGTTTTGGCAGTGGTGTACGATGTTGCAACGGGCGCGATCTATACCTGCAATTCTTGTTCACTGTCTGATTGCTTTTCCTTTCTTTCCTTTTTAGCGGAAGTTGGATAATAATGTTGCAGAAGCACCTGCTGGCCTTTTGTGGATCACATAGCTCAATAGACCCAAGATATTAGGTTGACCTGGATTGATTGAGAATGAAAATGTCAAGTGGCTCTTTCATGATCAATTATGTTTGTTATGGAAGTTCAATTTCGCAAAGAGACATGAAATTATCACATTTCACTAGTTGGATTGCAATTTTTGAGAAAAGACACTTCTGAAAACTAAACTTTCAGGTAATGTAATCTTTTATGCTTTTTTTGTTTTGCCTCTGTGATGTGATCTCCCAGGCGACTGCTCTGTTGAGGCTGTGTTGTTTCTCATGAGATTACTCTCCACCAAGTAGAGGTTACCATAACTAGTGGCCTCTTTCTATAATGCAGTCTGGTTATTCATCACCCGCCGAGTCGGGCATAATGGAGGACCTGGGGCTCTCTACGGCAGCGGTGAGTCCTATCAAGTGTACTTGCTACTTGGCTACCATTTTATGCTCTCTCAGCCCTGTCTGGTTCTGTTATTCAAGGGAAAATACTGGGAATTGTGCATCTTAGAATAAAATTCATTGTCAGGAACTGAGATGTAAGATGTCCTCAGTGCATTGCTAGAAAGTAGGATGGATTCTGGCCAGTTTCAGCCAGTTCCTTGTTCAGTGGATCCTGTGCAGAACCTCTGATATTAGCATTGCAATTTTCATTTGACTTCTTTTTCCGTGACACCGTTGGAATTAGGGAAATTTTCAGTCACGATCCGTGACTTCTCTAATATTAATATTCCCGATTTCTCATCGTGCAGTATTCGGTTTTTGGTTCTATATTGACAATAGGAGGTTTAATAGCAGCTTTACTTAATGGGCGGATCACAGATATGATGGGTCGCAGACGTGTAAGTCATCCTCTAGCCTTTCCAGCTATTCGTGAATTTGAAGATCATTTATGTTCAGCGAAGAACCTGAAAAAATCTTACGGAATTCTTAATTGGTGCGATGTGACGCAGACAATGGGGATTTCACAAATATTTTCCGCTGCAGGATGGCTTTCTATCGCATTTGCCAAGGTTGGCGCTCTGTCTAATTCCCGCTTCAGAATTTTGCTTCATAGATTGTCAATGACTTGATCCGCAAAACTTCAATCGTATTCTACTTTTCTGAGTTGTCTACTCTCCGAGAAGGCTGAGAAGCAGTTAATGGTGCATTTCATCTTACCTTGCAGAATGCTTGGTGGCTTGATATTGGAAGACTGTTAAATGGAGTTGGCATTGGGATTGTGTGTTACGTGGTAAATGCAGAAACATTCAGATTCCTTACCCCAGTTAATTTCTAGAAGATGTCAATCGTAATATTGTTGCCAAACAGGTACCTGTGTACATTGCCGAAATAACACCCAAAAGTATCCGGGGAGCATTCACAGCTTTAAATCGGGTGAAAACTTTGTGCAATTGTAAAACTTTAATGGTGTCGACTAAATGCATTGCCTATCAACCTTTGCTGGATCTGGTTGCAGTTTTTGTTATGCTGTGGCTTTTCGTTGATCTACTTTCTCGGAACTATTGTTTCCTGGCGTATCTTGGCTTTGATAGGTACTGTCCCAGTTCTCTTCTGCTGTGTGTTTTTTAGGTTTATCTTGGGAAGCATGATAAGGTCACTGTCCGTGGTTTTATTTTCAGGTTGTATCCCCTGTGTACTTCAAGTTTTCGGTTTATTCTTTATCCCGGAGTCTCCTAGATGGCTGGTAAGTTGTTTATGGAGTATACCAGGTACTCACGACGAGCCACGTAATATCGCGATTTATACCGTTCTTCTTCGAAACTTCAATTTCGATTGGGGTTCGCCTCGATGTATAGCAAGGCATGGAAATGATTTTGAATTGCTCTCACGTTCTAAAGCATTACTCTGTAAAAATTTTAGACCGGAAATTGGAAGAGTGGTAATGAAGTCAATATTTAACCAAGGAATGATTTACTCGTGACCGAAATTGAAGTCTAGTGGAGAAAGGAGGATGACCAGGGGCATAGGCATCGCAATTTCCAATTTCAATACGATTCGCGTGGATAGCTTTTGTAAGAGTTTCACTAATTATCTAAACATCTGAAATCATAAGATGAAATGAAGTTAATGTTATAGGAATATTGGAGTGAGGACTCTGCATTTCCCATTGCTAGGAAGATGATTTGTGTAGTTATTGACCGACAGGTAAAAGTCGGTCAAGAAAAGGAGTTTGAAGCCACATTGCAGAGAATCCGCGGCGAAAGTGTCGACATTTCCGGGGAAGCAACAGATATCAGAGTAATTTCTCCATTTCACATACAAATAGGAGAGAGTTTTCCCTTTTCCCTTTTGCTTGTTAAAGTTTCGATTCATATCGTCTTACAGGACTATACAGAAACCTTTGAACGGGAATCCAAGTCTAGAATTCTTGATTTGTTTCAACGAAGATATGCTCATTCCCTCATAGTAAGCCTTCCCTCCAAAATATTCGAATTGCTTGCTGCTTTTTGTTCCGTTTTCTTTTTCCTATTTCCTAAATTTTCAAAGCTTCGATAGGAGTAGGATTGATGATCCTTCAACAATTTGGAGGGGTGAATGCATTTGCCTACTATGCGAGCTCTATATTGGAGTCAGCTGGTAAAAACCACCCTATAAATTTGTTAGTTAATCATAAGGAACGAAGACTTGGTAATCTCGACTTATTATCCTGGCAGACTTTTCAAGCAGCTTCAGTACCCGAAGCATGGCTACTGTCCAGGTAACAGACTATCGAGAATTTGGATGGACGGTGAATTTTATTGTTTGAATATTCAAGATTCCTCACCTGTTTTGCAGATCCCGGCAAACGTTCTCAGCGTAATCTTGACAGATAAAGCTGGAAGAAGACCTCTATTGATGGTGACGAAACCAATGCACATCGACAGAATCTCCTATATTAAGTTGCTCATAAGCATCACCGAATCTGCGCTTCATTTGCCGGTTTCTTCAGCTGGGATGAGCTTGAGTTGCTTTGTTCTAGGATTATTATTCTTCATGCAGGTATTCGGACGCTAACTAGGTCCTACTCGTTCTTCTTCATCTCATAAAGTGGACTGAACTTTTTTTTTACATATACATTCGTGTCAAACCAGGACCTGGAGTATTGGACAGAAGTCACTCCTATCTTGGTGTATGTAAGCATTATGGTAAGTCTGCATAACAAGTAATTTCCTGCCTTCTTGTTCTTCAACTCTTCAACTCTTCTACGGGTTTGGGCATACCGAGTTGCTTCTCAATTCTACTTTACCAGGCAATAATAAAATTGGACAGCACGCTTTCACAAAAGAAAAAAAAGTAATTTGCGCCTAGTACTTTTTATTTATTCGTAGAACATAATGGCGAATGAATTTCTTTCTCCGCTCACTGCTCGATCTATCTCGGACAAGATGGGAACAAAAAAAGGAAAAAAACTTTTGACCGAGTTTTCTTCTAGCAGGGAAGCAACAGTTAAAATAGTTTTTCATGATAATGTTGCCGCTTCTAAGTCCACAACCGTGCTTCCAGGAATAGTTTGTATGGAAGTCGCTGACAGATGATTATTGCAATCAGGTGTATTCCGTAGCTTACTTGCTCGGCATGGCGGGGTTACCGTGGGTCATAATGTCCGAGGTAAATGGATGCCATCGGTCTAAACATTGCGCTCTATTGTCTCTACTTCGAGACCCATACATGGGATTGGAAACCTGTTTACTCTGGTGGACATCTTCTCGACAGGTATTCCCAGTAAACGTTAAAGGGTCGGCTGGAAGCCTGGTGACCTTCTCCAACTGGTCCTGTTCTTGGATCGTTAGCTACAGTTTTAACTTCATGTTCGAGTGGAGCGCGCCCGGTAATTAGTCCTCCTCTTCTTTTCCAATCTTGATCTGTAGTTTTCCCTGGCCGTGCTTCTCTGGATCCTAAATACATGAACTGCGACGAGTTCTTATATCTTGACCATGCTTCTTTCAGGGACCTTTCTGATCTTCGCATGCGTTTGCGGTTCGACCATCTTGTTCACCGCGAAGCTAGTGCCGGAGACCAAGGGGCGGGCGCTGGAAGAATTGCAAGCATCACTTGCCCATTTTCTGCAATGAATTTGGACTTTCAGTTTCATCAATTCCAAATCACGCCACTTGAGGCGGGGAGATAAAAGTCCGGGCGGAGTGCAATCGAGTTCTAAACGTGAAATTAAGTCCGGGTTCTGACTGCGGTATCGAAGGATCGATTCCGTCCTGTACCGACAACTTGGGGTCCACTCGACTTACGTAGCCGCAGGACCATGTTAAAACGTACGCGCTCGATTTATGTAGCGGTAGGACCATGTTAAACGTGACATCTAGAGGGAAAAAAGGAACAAGAAATCAG
Source organism: Eugenia klotzschiana (assembly GCA_025175695.1). Taxonomy (NCBI): domain Eukaryota; kingdom Viridiplantae; phylum Streptophyta; class Magnoliopsida; order Myrtales; family Myrtaceae; genus Eugenia; species Eugenia klotzschiana. Next base: position 8,801 of record JANUWG010000239.1, read on the forward strand.
TTTTATGTAGCGGTAGGATCCATGCCTTGTGATGTGGAGGCAATTGCCTCCGCTCATTGTTTGATGGCCAACTACAACTACTGTACCTTATGCAAATTGTGCAGTTTTCAAGGAATAATTTTTAGTTCACAAACAAATTTTTGTTATCATACACGGAGAACCCATTATTCGAAATACCAGAAGTCTAACAATTCTAACTTAGGCTCCGCTTATTTCGAGGAAAATAGATGAACTGCAAAACGTAATCTTAGAAACGATCGCTCGTGTCGATTGAAATAATTAATCGAGGAAAAATGTTGTCATTATTCCCGTTAATTTATATCTAAAGATTTTGATGGACGATGAAAACATTTTTCGTTCATTCATTTTCATAAGCGACTCGAGCGAACGTTTCCAAAAAAGTATTTTTTAAATTATTCATTTTTTTCGGGAAAACAAACAGAGACTTAGATTACTAACATCTATGAAAAAGTATCATTTATCGTTAAGTTTAGCCCCCGCTAGAAATGAGTCGTACATTGGTCCCGGATTCAGAATCAGGTCCTGTCCTACCTTTACTTCGACGTCGATTCCACGTGCCATCGGTCTAGTTTGCACGTTAGAGGAGGTATTAGAGTATTCGCCGCGACCTTGACTTTTTAAAAATTTTCGATATCGATTTTTTTTTTTTTTTGGAAACTTTCCCTTCGTGCCAGCTCCAATCTCTAATTATTGCCCAAAATGGCGTCTGATAGAGGTAGCGCCAGCGGGTTGGTGTAGCTACTGCATGCAACTGTCCATGGCTTTGAGCTCCCCTGTCGCTCTGCCACTCTAACTCGCCCAAACCATCTCCCTCAATCCTCCGACGATCACCCACGACTCGTTCTCGACAATTTCCATTCCTCGAAAGCTCACCACCAAGAGCTTTTTTTGGACAGGAGATATGGAGAGGGAAGGAGGCTTGGGAGAAGATGGGTCGCCAACGAGTGCTCTGCTTCCCAAAGAAGTCTCTGCCCACGGCAGCCATGGCGGCTCCGTCGCGCCTTCGAGTGATCCTGCGGTCACGCCGCTTGTCGTTTTCAGCACTTTCGTCGCCGTCAGCGGTTCTTTCATGACCGGGTGTGCTGTGAGTGTCTTATCGAGTTTTAAGATTCGCCGGCAAGAAACCAGCTCTGTTTTCTTTTTTTGAAGATTCTTTTTCTTGCCCGCATTGCTATCGAACCAGAGGTGAATTTTGCAATCAGGGTGCCTTTTGTGACGATTCTGATGGTTGCCAAGTAGACAGCGTAGCAATTTCCTCCGAGTTCTACTGAAAATTCTGGTGCTAGGAAGAGACGAGAGGAAAGAAGCAAATTTCTTGGTCAAAGTTTTCTCTGTTTTCTTGTATGATCGGTCAACATTGTGATTTCAAGAAAAATATGGGTTTACAGTTTGGCCTTCGGTGTAAGGATAAAGCATCCAAGATCTGTGTCTGCTACTCTGGCTGAAAAAGAGGTCAAACGATCTTCATTAACTACGTCAATCACATTCGTGAGAAAGATGCCATTTGAAAACTGACTTTTCGCCTGCCTCTATTATGAATCTGCTTCGGAATTTTCTCGGCAAAGATTTGTAGCCATCAAGCCATTAACTGGTGGCATGTTTTTACAATGCAGTCCGGGTATTCTTCTCCAGCCGAGTCAGGGATAATGGAGGACTTGGGCCTATCCACAGCAGCGGCAAGTCCTATCAAGCATTCATGCTATATTTCTAGAATTGTTCATCTATTTTAGCCGCTATACTAATTGTGTTCTATTGTGAAATAACATTTGTTGGAGTGAAATAAGACGAAAGAGACTTAGTAGACCAGCTAAAGTTTGACATCTCTATCGGTAACACCAAACGAATAGATGGGAAATGGATCACAACTCGTATTGACATTCTCCCCCTCCTTTTCATGTGACAGTATTCGCTTTTCGGTTCAATGATAACAGTTGGAGGTCTACTAGCAGCTCTGGTAAATGGGAGGGTAACGGATTTGATTGGTCGTAGAGGAGTGAGTGATCCTCTACCTTTCCCTTTCATTCTCGAAATCTCAGTGAAGGCCTGACAGATCTTATGGGGATTGTTACAAGATATGTCTTTTAATGCAGGCAATGTGGCTTTCTCAAATACTTTGTGCTGTAGGATGGCTTTCCATAGCATTCGCCAAGGTTCCTGCCTGTCCTTTCGCCTCTTCAGAATTTTTATTCTGGTTGATGACTCAATAAACGCGCTTCATAATTAAACCGAACTCTCTGCCTTCGTGATATCATATGGATGGGTTCATTCAGATATTGTTGCTGTAGGATGTTTTCGTGATTTTTTGCTGCATGTGTGAAATTTGCACTTCAAACTATCTGTCTAGCTGGTTAAGGGATTGCCAACGGGAAAAAAAGACTCAATTGATTCTCTTCCTGCTAAGATGCGGGGAAATATTTTACAGACATCCAATTTTTGTGTATGATCATGTTATGGTATAGGCTGTTAGATAGAGCGTAAGCACTTAATGGTATACTCCACTAAATCTGCAGAATGCTTGGTGGCTGAATATTGGAAGACTGCTAAACGGGCTTGGCATTGGGATTATTTGTTACGTGGTATACGCAGGAAGATTCCGGCCTTAGTGTCCTAATAACTTTCTAGAAGTTGAAGCTGCCAATGTCCTGTTGATCATTATCTCTATTTTCAAACAGGTACCTGTGTACATTGCCGAGATAACACCTGCAAGTGTCCGGGGAGCATTCACGGCATTCAATCAGGTCAAAAAGTTTGGAGAATGTAGAAATTGAAATTGAGTCGAGACCATTCATTTGCTCACCAACACAGAGTTGGCTTCTGTTTCAGTTCATGATATGCTGTGGCTTTTCGTTGATTTACTTTCTTGGAACCATTGTCTCCTGGCGCATCTTGGCTCTGATCGGTAGGGTCTCAGTTCCTTTTCATATGTTATGTGGTGAATGAGATGGGAAAACATCGAAAGGTCATTCGTGGTAATATCATCTTCAGGTTGCACTCCCTGTGTCATACAGATTGTGGGTTTGTCCTTTGTTCCAGAGTCTCCTAGATGGCTGGTAAGTTGTCAGTCGAGTTGAGGCATATGTATTGAAATTTCAGGAGCAAACCCACTGTGACACACAATCCCATTGGTGTAGATCACCCTTGTAAGGATTTGCTAGCTGTGTAAAATCATAGGACTGGCTGACGAAGCCAAGATTATGCACACATTTTGTTGTAAGAAAGATTATTAGCAGGTAGTCACTTACAGGTAAAAGTCCACCGAGAGAAGGATTTTGAAGTCACATTACAGAGACTCAGAGGCAATGGTGTCGATATTACTCAGGAAGCAGCTGATATCAGAGTAATGTCTCAATGTCATATGTCTTTTGGATAATTTGGAAGCATCTGATTTTTGCTTATGAGGTTTTCTCATTTCACTTGTCGGAGTAGGACTATACAGAGACCTTTGAACGGCAGTCCCAGTCTAGAATTCTGGATCTGTTCCAAAGGCGATATGCTCATCCACTTATAGTGAGCATTCCCTCCAAATTATTCAATTTGCTTGCAATTTTCGTTCCCTTTTCTTTTTCCTAATCTTGTCAACGTTTTAGATAGCAGTTGGGCTGATGGTTCTTCAACAATTTGGTGGGACTAATGCATTTGCATACTATGCAGGCTCCATATTTGAATCAGCTGGTAAAACTCAACAGATAAATTCAGGGAAAAGGACTCCACAAGTTCCATAACTTTTGTATGGGGCTCACATGAGTGGCATAACTTTTTTCCGATCGCTTGAGTGCCATTACCTATGTACGGCGTTCACTTGAGTGTCATAACTTTCTCTCCAATCGTTTGAGTGCTATATACCTTTTCAATCAATCACAATGCCATGCCATGTCGATTTCCGGCACTTGAATGAACGTTTTCAAAAGATTATGGCACTCAAGTGATCCATTGAAAATTATGGCACTCAAATAAATGCTTTTTCTAAGTTGTGGCGTTCAGGTGGTTGAAAAAAAAAAAAGATATGGTTCTCAAGTGAGCGCCGTAGGAAAATTATGGTACTTGTAATGTTTCTATCCCCGACAATTACATTAGTAACTTATGAATAATTATAGTGTGGTCATCTTAATGTTTTATCTTGGCAGGCTTCTCAAGTAGCTTTGGTACCAGAAGCGTGGCTGTTGTCCAGGTACTAGACTATGTAGAATTGCGGTGAGAGACGAATTTGTTTGCCTCATCGATTTTTTTAAGATTCTCCAGATGTTTTGCAGATCCCAGTGACCGCACTTAGTGTAATCTTGACCGACAAAGCCGGAAGACGACCACTTCTGATGGTTAGGAAAATAAAAAATTTGCTATGCTCTCCTCAAGGAGACCACTTTCCAAGATCCTGAGCCTGAACCCAAATTTTATTTGCAGATTTCTTCGGCCGGAATGTCCTTATGTTGCATTCTTTTAGGATTGTCATTCTTCATGCAGGTTTCATGAACAATAGCTATGCCTACTCATAATTGTCGATGTTTTCAAGTGACCTTATTTTTTCCTGTTGCTGAACCAGGACCTTGGTCATTGGAAGGCAGTGACCCCAATTTTGGTTTATGTAGGAGTCATCGTAAGTCTCTATAAGAGTGCCTTTTTTCCTTGTCTCTTTTCACCCTGAACCGTTGTTGAATGACTCGTCGGAAGTAAGTTTTCTGACAGATGACTACTTCATTTAGGGGTATTCCATAGCTTACTCGCTCGGCATGGGAGGATTACCGTGGGTTATCATGTCCGAGGTACATGCCT
>JANUWG010000240.1:0-13564 GCA_025175695.1 Eugenia klotzschiana
CGTGCTACTCCATGTGTCTTCATGGGATATCCCACTCTGCAAAAGGGATATAGAGTCATGGATATTTCTACCGGACTTTTTTTCATAAGCAAGGATGTTATTTTTCATGAGGATATATTTCCTTTTCGGGATGCAACATCTTCGCATTCCACGTCTGAATCATCGTTGGATCGCCCATTTCTTTAAGAAGAGGATGTTTTAACTCCCTATGTCCTAGTTCCCCCGGCATCAAATATGTCTATTCCGAAAGACACTACATCATCTACTTTCTGCAGAGACTCTCCAGTCAACTATGGTCGACTCTCCACCATCTTTGGCTACTTCATTGGCACCTTCACCAGAACCTCCCTTGATTTCCCCTGTGCTACCTCAACGTTCTGGGCGCATCATCAGACCACCCACTTGGACACATGACTATATTTGTTCTGCCTCTCGCTCTCCAGGTACTCGCTACCATGTCTCTTCATATGTTCCTTCAGTCGACTCTCTCCTGCATATATGGTATCCCGAAATCATTGTTGGCAATAGGCCACGACAGCCGAGCTAGCTGCTCTCATTGCCAATCACACGTGGGACATTGTTCCATTGCCTCTACATTAGAAACCCATTGAATGCAAATGGGTCTACAAAATTAAATTCAAGGCTGGTGGATCTGTAGAATGTTACAAAGCACGCTTAGTAGCCAAGGGTTTTATTCAACGCGAAGGCTTTGACTGTCACGAGACATTCTCTCCAGTTGCAAAAGAGTTTACCGTTCGCTCTTTCTTCTCTATCGCGGAGATTCGCAACTAGTCTCTCCATCCGATGGATGTCCACAATGCCTTCATTCACAGCGACCTAGATGAGGAAATCTATATGGAACTTCCACAGGGATTACGCAGGCAGGGGGAGTCTCATGTGTGTCGTATTTGCAAATCCCTGTATGGACTCACGCAGGCTTCTCGACAAAGGTATGCAAAATTTACCGATGCCTTGACAGATGCAGAATTCTGGCATTCCAAATACGACTATGCATTATTCACGTGGACTTCAGGTATTTCATCAATCTATTTGCTGATATATGTTGATGACGTACTTATTATGGGGAATGATGAGCTTTGCATTACGAAATTTAATAAATATTTGCATTCTACCTTCCACATTAAAGACTTAGGATCCCCTAAATACTTCCTTGGGATCGAAATGGCACGTTCCGACAAAGGAATTAATCTCAATCAACGAAAATTTTCCTCGGAGATTGTATCTGAAGCCGATTTGTCGAGGTGTAAACCGGCTATTATTCCGATAGAGCAAAATGTCAAAATGACGACTCATGAATACGACATGGGAATATCTTCATCTGTCGAGGACCCTCTGCTAGAAGATCCATCAGGATATCAGAGACTTGTTGGAAAACTGATATACCTCACTATGACAAGACCAGATATATGTTATGCAGTTCAAATCCTTAGCTAATTTATGCACAAGCCAAAGCAATCTCACATGAATGCAGCATTGAAAATGGTGCGATACTTAAAGGGATGTCCGGGGCTTGGGATTTTCTTGGCTCGTGACCGCAATATGAAGATGACTGCTTATTGCGACACGGACTATGCCACCTGTCCAATGACTAGACGATCTATCACGGGTTTTTGCATAAGATTAGATGAATCGTTGATTTCTTGGAAAACAAAGAAGCAATCAATTGTATCCTTATCATTAGCAGAAGCAGAATATCGCGCACTGGGGAAAACTGTCTGTGAAATAGTTTGGTTACGAGGACTACTCTCGGATCTTGGAATACAAATTGATGGGCCAATTGAACTATTTTGCGACTATGATGCCGCACTCATATTAGCTGCAAATCCAGTTTTTCATGAAAGAACGAAGCATATCGAAGTCGATTTCCATTTCACTTGAGACAAAATTTGAGAAGGAATCATTGCGACTAAAGGAATTGGAACTTCGCAACGGCCTCCAGATATCTTCACCAAACCCTTATGCCAAAGACAACATACATAACTTCTAAGCAAGCTCGGCATTCTTGATATCTATAGACCGCCAGCTTGAGGGGAAGTGTTGGAAATATTGAAGATTGCGATCGGATCGGATCTTGAAGATTGATTGAGATCGAAGATTAGGGACCGGATTGATTTGATTGAAGCCGGATTGATTGGAAGATTACAATCGTGTATATACTTTCCTTTTATTCTCTATTTCTAGGATTATAAATATACAAATGTGCAGAGAGGTGTTGTGTGATTCTAGTGAATACAAAAATACATTCTTCTTCTCCTTTTTTGTCATAGTTCTTGAGCTATAAAAAAAGTACTCTAAACATAGTCATTTGATAAAAATAAACTTAATTGTTGGTTTTGCCATGCCGAGTCCACATGAGCTTACATGTAACTTCTACGCCATATTCTCTCTCTCTCTCTTAAGGAAAGTAGTGTGGCAGTCGACATCCTTATTTTAAACATATAACCGCTGATGTGATAATTTACATTAAAATAACACATAAAAGATATCTTTGCCCTTAATGGAAGGACTACAAACCGTTAGAGGGATTATATTGAAAAAAAGAAAAAGTTTAGAGAATACATTAGACACTAAAGAAAATAGTGTAGTTACCAACAAATTCATTACCGTAAAACTAATTGGTAACTTAGACGAAAGAAAGTGGTTTGTAAATCAAATAGGATGGATAATTTCATAAATGAATCAGAAGTTCTAAATCGTTGTCAAACTACGCAAATAAAAGTTACTACTGAACTTGATACAAGAGTCGATAACTTACGAGCCGATACAACTTTTTACCCAAGGTAAAGCTTTTAGAAATTTACCAAAAAGAAAAAAAAAATTACAATCTTTTCTCAATCGAAACGGCATAATAGTTCTGTCGATGGTAAGTAGGAAATCCTAAGTTTAAACGTCTCCTCCCTGCTTTTGACCTAAAATTAGAGCTTATCCGCTTCTTAATTAAGTACAATGCACAACTTAAGAACTTACACAAAACCGAAAGGGTTTCTCCTGACATCTTTTAGCATGGCATACACTCATATGCATCAAGGCGAGAGTGAGGATTGAATGGTAGCCTCTAAACTTGACGAAAATCTCATGAATATTAACCACCTTTTTCCATGACGCATCACCTTTTCTCAATCAATTTTGACAAAAAGAACGGGTGCAGCAATCCAACCGGTTCTGCAGCATGATATCATGAATCATTGCAAACAACTACGGATTAAACGTAGGGCAATCTCCAAAAATCTCACACCACCAATAAGGTGTTCATTGAAAAATTATTGGGTGTGGTGTGTGCACGAACATGTCAAACCAACGAAGAAATACAAGCACCCGTATGAACAAGAGGACCCTCCTTTCCACGAGCTAACCCACCCCCCAACAGAGTCGATGCTCCCGAATATCTGTGGATACTTGACGATACAATCCGTGACTGGGGCATTACAAGACATAGCTCAAGATCCAAAAATCCATGATGTTTTCTATGACACGAGTCAAGATCCAAAAATCCATGATCTTTTCTCCGTTTCTTTCATTGCCTAATCTCACCATGGTTTCGCTTGGCATATCAGCATATGTTGAGACGAGCCCCCACGACCGTCCTTTATCCTTTGACGACTTTGTCATCTTCGTTGTCGTCATCATCGATCATGTACCGCTTCCAGAACCAATGCTGCTTCCACACTCTCTCGGCCATGGAGTCCACAGGCACGCCCTTCGTCTCGGGCAAGAGGAACAATGTGAAGAGCCCCATGACCAGGATCCATGCGGCGAAGAAGAAGAAGATGCCGGCCTTCATGTGGCAGAGCATTGACAGGAAGGCCTGCGCGATAATGAAGGTGCAGAGCATGTTGGAGCTCACCGCGCAGGCGAAACCAGCCGTCCTCGTCTCCAGAGGGAAGGTCTCGCTCGGAATGAGCCACCCAAGTGGACCCCATGACCATGCGAATCCCATCACGTACACGCACACCAGCACCACCACCACCGTCGCCTCGGTAGAGCCGAGAGACCCCGTCGGTTTCAGGTGTAGTAGCAAGAGCATTCCTATCACGGTCTGCAAAAAAGAAAGAAAATTTTATGGATTAGAGATTATGAACGCAACAGATCAACCTCTCTCCTTCTAATCGAATAAAATTGCGCAAGTTCGATATGATTTTTCGTCGATCCCGATGGAAGAAACATGCGAACAAAATGTGAATTACCTGAGTGATGAACATCTGGACACAAGCCTCGAGGAGCAACACCCTCCGGCCAGCCTTGTCCACCGTGTAGATCGACACTAACGTGCTGAAAACGTTCACGAGCCCGGTGATGACCGTTGAGAGCAGCGCGGCGTTGCTCCCGAACCCGACCGTTTGGAACAAGACCGGTGCATAGAACATGATGGCGTTGATCCCGGTGAACTGCTGGAACACCTGCAGCACTATGGCTATGACAAGAGGGGGCCTGCTCGACGGCCTCATGAGCTTGCGGAACGGGTTCTTCACTTGCCTTGCAGCCTCACTGGCGGCAACAATGGAATCAAACTCGGCATCAACGTTATCGGTGCCGCGGATCCTCCTCAGGGTGGCCTTCCCTTGGTCGATCTGGTTGCGCTCGATGAGGCTGGTAGGTGTCTCGCAGATGGCGAATGAGCCCACGAGGAGGATCGCGGCCGGGACACCGGCCAAGCCTAGAGAGATCCGCCAGCCGTGAGGGTGAATGTTGGATGTGAAGTAGTTGATAATGCCGGCGATGAGGATTCCGATCGTGATGAAGAGTTGGAAGCAAATGTTGAGAGCTCCTCTGATTTTGGAAGGAGCTAATTCAGATAGAAACAGAGGAACCGCCTGATTACCGAACCCAACGCCACAACCGAGGATGATTCTGCCGAACACGACCATTGCAAGGTCGACCCCACCGGCTTGGAGTGCGACCCCCGCGACGAAGAAGAAGGACCCGATCTGCAACGTCGTCCTTCGGCCAAATTTGGAGCAGACCTTCGAGGCTGCAAAGCTTGCTACGAGAGCAGCTATGTACAACGAAGATGTGAACAACTGGAGGTACTCGTTGTCGTATTTACAGAAGTTGTCCTCACGGGCAAGCTTCTTTTTCTCGTACACGGCCGGGAAGAATTTTATCAAGAAGTCATCCATGGCAGTCACTCCACCTGAAATTCAATAAAATCCACATAAGCATTGTGAAAAGTGAGAAATCATATCATGACTAATACATCTTGTGCTTAGAAACATAACGCTCACCAGTGAAAATGCAATATGAACTAGCCTATACCGGTGGCAAAAATGTGACGAGATCTTTTCTCTTTTGAAATAGAAAAAGACCGAACAAACACTATCTTTCCATCGTATCAATCTTACAAAAATTTTCCGTATGAAATACCTACCTGAAATTCCAATGTCGTATCCGAACAACAACCCTCCGAAGGCCGAGATGATCACGCACAGAATGACATAGAAAGTTATCTTCCCTTCATGCTCGGACACATGGCCACCGTGGCTCGAGATGACAGCCGGCATTTTCTCTGTCTATCTTTTTAGGTGAAAAAGAAAGGTAGAAGGTAAGATGAAGTGCTTTAATTTTTGTCTGGATATGAAATCTAAATGTGCATTGGATGAGGTATTTATAACGAGTCAAGAAGGGTGGGAAAAGCTAAATGAAGATCAAATGACAACTAATAGGACTGGATAACGACGTGGTTTTTCTCTTAACTAAAATTGGATGGCATTATGATCCCTTAAGTATCGGGCTTTTTATGATTTGTCCTTATCAACTTGACCAGATTTTGCTGGTTAGTTTGATCCAAGAGAGACTTAATCGTTGCGGAAGAGCATGAGGGTGTTCCATAAAAAGAAAAACTAATCGTACTTGAGAATGAAAGGTTGTATCGCTTTGACCATGCTAAATCAAGATCGACTCCGAAGTGCGTTTTAATCTTTGGTAGGAGTTTTCCAGGAGATGAAAGAGTTCAGTGTCTAATGAAGTGCGGACTTGACTTAACCCTAATTTATATAAACAGAAATAAGTGGGAGAGGTTTTTGTTTATGTTTAATTAAAATTTGACTTGCAATTAAGATGAAATGACGGTGGTCGTGATTGTTTTTTAATAGGTTTAAGTCCAGGGATATATGTTGCATGTTGCCATAAGAGAGCTTATTAGTAAATAAAAGCTGGTAAGTTCGTTTAAAAAGCTGATACCCTCTCAAATGACCGGATATAAGTCTGTACGCGACTTACCTAATAGTTGATAACTTCGGACAAGTTGATAGCTAATGGGAAAAATGCTGAAACTCAAATTATGTTCTCTGGGTTTGGGTGTTTGATATACAAGTTGATAACTTCAAAATGTCATTAAGCCGTGGAAACAAACGTTGTAAGCTGTTACAATAGCTGGTAATTCAGAAGCGCACCAATGAGGTTGATGACCCAAAAATGGTCAATAACTTTAATCAGGAAAGAAGTTAGTAAGCTTCTCGAATAAGGTAGATGAATTTATGTAGGAGTTGGTGACTTTAAAACGCCAATGACCAAAAGCAGTTGTTACAAAAAAAATTAATAACTACCGAACGACGGAGTAGATATTTATCTGCTCTTCAAATAAGAATGGATGAGTTAAACCTAGTCAATAAATCAATCAAAAAGTTGGTAAGCAACTTAAATATGGTTGGAAATATCATATAAGATTTGGTAATTATAAAATGTCAATCAGGTAAGCAAACTTTTACAAAAACTGTTCATTTTACCACAAAATCAATGTTGGTAAGTGATTCAAATAAGAATAGATACCCCAAAACTATCGAGTAATTTAATCGAGAAAATATCATTAGATAACTCAAATAAGGTTAGTAATCTCATCTAATATAAAACATCAATAAGCCACAAATATACATGTTGGTAACTTCTCACAAAAATGGGCAATTTCAAAATGACCATATAAATATTATTATACAACCCAGACAGGAGTCGATAATTTAGAATTGGTTTATTACTATATGGAAAAAAAAATCTGTAAGTAACTCGAATTAAGGTTACTAAATTGATATATAAGTTGCAAACTTTAATCGGTCAGGTACGAAAGACAATCAAATGAATGGATATTTGTTTCTCGCTCTTTCCTGCTAGATGGAAAACCTTGTATTTTACATTTGGTAACTAATTAAAATAATTGCTAACTTAAAATTACTCGATAACTTAATCGTGGAAAAGTTGACAGGTAACTTATTTGGTTTAGACGTAAGAGTTGGTGACTTTAAAACATGTAGTAAGCTACGCGGATAAATATCCATAAGTTGTTATAAAAGTTGGCTGGTTTGAAACAATCATATGAAGTTGGTCAATGACTCAAATAAAAGGCCGTCCGTTAAAGCTAATTGGTAACTGGATTAGAAAATTTGATAAGTAATTCAAATAAAATTCGGTGTAAATTAAAACATCATCAAGTCACTGCAAATAAAAGTTGGTATGTTACAAATGTTTATAATTAGGGACAATGACATGGACGATCTTGACTTTTTCTTTAATTTTCAAAGAAAAACTGGATTATTTACTTTCGAAACATAAATTTTTTTAATTGGATTAATACTTCCGAGTAAATAATTATTAGCAAAGGATCCAAGGATAAAGATAGAAAAGCGTTTTTCTAGTCGTAACTAAATCTTTCATTTTTTCTTTTCGAAAGGAAAGATTGAAGCAAAATAGCTATAAATTAATAGAATTAAAAGATGATTTTAGTTTACTAGAGACAATGACATATTATATTTTTTGGCTCAGTGGAAACAAAATGCTTTTTCTAAGGATTATCTCAAATAAAAATAAAGAACGAAGTAACTAGGATATTGTTAGAATACCCCATCCTCTACTCAAGCCGGATTATCTGGAAAGCGATTTTTATTTTAATTTAAATGCATTCAAACAGAAAAGTTGAGGTAGATGTTACGGATCGAATTTGGTACTTGAAATTTTTGTTTGATTTAGTTTGTTGGAAGTATTGAAGATTGCGATCGGATCGGATCTTGAAGATTGATTGAGATCGAAGATAGGGACCAGATTGATTTGATTGAAGCCGAATTGATTGGAAGATTACAATCGTGTATATAATTTCCTTTTGTTCTTTATTTCTAGGATTATAAATATATAAATGTATAGAGAAGTGTTGTGTGATTCTAGTGAATACAAAAATACATTCTTCTTTTCCTTTTTTGTCATGGTATCAGAGCCTCTTGTTTTCCTAACCTAGCTTCCGCACCTCTTTTTCCCACAAACCCTCACGACCCTCCTTTCTCTTCCTTTCCTTCTTTGCCCATGAGAAGATTGTCTGCCGGATCTCCTTTGCTTTCTTGTCGTTGCAGAAAAAGGTTTTCCATCAACTTGCAAAACAGTCAGCACTCCATGCAGATCGCACTTTTGAGATACCTTGGATCTTGAAAATACCACCTCAGAAGAAAATCAAGTTAATTCCACCGAAGAATCACCCCAAATTTCAGAAACCAACAGTAGGAGCCAGTTTTCCAAGCTCAACCCAATCAGTGGCAATTTTTTCAAGATCAGCCTCACCAGGGGCAGCCCGTTTCAGGCCAGCCCATCTAGTGGATACTTGCCTCAGCCACATCAGGCCCATGGTACTATGGGCCCATTTAGCCCACTACATTGGGACCATCATCGCTTGTTGATATCGAAATGGGCCAGACACGCACTCAGCCTAGGGAAGGCCTCGCCAGCAGCAATTGGGACAAGCTCAGTCCCTGGGTCCAAGACCTCATACGCGGGTTATGCCGGGTAAATGTCCGAATCGGGTCAATCGGGGAACGGGTATAATCCCTACACGGTTCCCCCACCCGGTTTCCATGCCGCCTTTCCGTACCAGATCGGAGTCAGCGGTGGCTAACCAGAGATAGGGGACCCACTTTTCACATCGCTGGCCGATGGACCAGAGTTGCGTCTCATTAGTTTTCAACTAGTCGGACCCGAGGGGTACTCGGCCTAGGTAAGGGATCTCCGGCGAGCTCTTGTCACCAAAGACAAGGACGGATTCTTAGACGGGACTGTCCCTATTCCGTCCGACGAACGATTGCGACGACATTGGCGCAAGCGCAACCAACTCATACGACAGTGGATCGGTCATTGTCTCACGGCCGAAGTGGCTGCTGGATTACCTGCCACTGAAGATGCTCAAACCATGTGGAACAACATTCGTGAGATGTATGGTAAGTTAGATACAGTGAAGCTGTTTTACCTCACACAAATACTTTTCAATTTGAAGCAGGGAAGACAATCTATGACGATCGTGTTCAATCGACTCTCGGCACTGTGGAATGAGATTGAGGCCACTGAAGAACGGTTCAAGGGCCCAGAAGAAACGCTTCACCAGTATCGAGCAATCCGAGACAGAGAGAAGGCCACGCGGTTTCTGCTCGTTCTCAACGACGATTACTCCCTTTTCGAACGCAGATCCTTGCGATGGAATTGGGACCCTCTCTCGGATGAGTTTATCAACCGGCGATTCAAGAGGAGAGTTAGCGGATGGCGGTGGCGGCACCCACTCGAGCCGACGAGGGAGTGGCTCTCTCAGCCTTCTCAACTCATGGACTTTCAACGAAACTCAGGGTGCCGAGAGCTCCGTGGCTCTCTCTGTTTCACGTGAACAGGGTGCTAGAAAATTCCAGAGCAATGGAGAAAAGTGGAAAGTAAACCCTACTATGGACGGCCAAGATCCTAGGGGCAAATCTAAGGCTTGAATTGGCCCATTCAAGCAAGCGGTCGAGACCATGCCATGTCCGCACCCTTTTTCAAAGGAACGAATGGTCCTCGTGGTGCCACGTCATCAGGAAAGGTTAGTGGAAATTTTTCCAAAACAAAAAATAAGTGTTGTTAATACTGCAAGCGACCTGACCACACTATAGTGACATGCTAAAAATTACACGGACGACCGAGTGATCGCAAAAAAAGGGTAAAGGAAGCCTCTGTTTTTCATATTTCCAAGCAAAGAGCTGATGCAACTCACTCCACAATTACTTAGGATCAGTACCAACATATTGTGAAAATGCGAAGTCAATTAAAAACTACTAATGACAGCGCAGAATTTTCAGGTACCCTTCTATCCCAAGCAAGCTCTATTTCAGCTAATGCGTGGATAATTGATTCGGGTGCCAGTGACCACATAGTCTACAGTGAGACCATTTTTTCGCATATTAATAATTGTTTATATCCTCTATTAGTGCTCCTTCCAAATGGAAATACTACTCAAGTCACCAAAATTGACGCTGTTCCTCTTAGTCGAAATTTTATCCTTCAGAATGTCCTATATATTCCTGAATTTGAGTTCAACCTTCTTTCTGTTTCAAGAGTATGCAAAGATAATTCTTGCAAGGTCATTTTCGATTCCAATAATTGCTTATTTCAGGACCGTACGATTGGCAAACTGATGGGCTTGGGTAAAATCGCAGACGGGTAATATTTCTGGATTGATTCTCCTAAAGATTTAGATATGAGTATTTCTTGTAATGCAATTTCAAGAAATAAAAATCTTCTTTTTCATCAACGTCTGGGTCATAGTGCACGTTTTCCTCATCCAAAATGTCCCATATGCCCATTAGCTAAACAATCTAGACCTCCCTTTCCCGTAAGCACATCTCGAGTTACTTATCCCTTCTTGCTACTACATGTGGACATTTGGGGACCTTATCACACTACTCATCGTGATGGATCCCGATTTTTTCTCACAATCATTGACGATTTTACTCGTGCTACTTGGATCTTCCTTATGCATTCCAAGAGCCAGACCTTTTCTCGCTTATCAAATTTTCTTTCCTTGGTGCAAACTCAATATGATGCATCTGTCAAAAAAATTCAAACAGATAATGGGCTTCTTTCTCATGATTTCTAGTCTCTCCTAGTTTCTCATGGCATTATTCATGAGACCTCTTGCACCTACACCCCACAATAGAATGGCATTGTGGAAAAAAAACATAGGCATCTCTTAGAGGTTGCAAGAGCCCTCAAGTATCAAGCTTTCGTTCCTAAACAATTCTAGGGCGATTGTGTGGTCACTGCTGCCTATTTGATTAATCGCATGCCGAGTAGAATTCTTGGTGGTAGAACTCCTTATGAATTGCTTTATGGTACCTCACCGTCTATTGATCATCTACGGATTTTTGGTTGCTTATGTTATGCAACGACTGTGGGATCTCGAGATAAAATGGCTCCCCGTGCTACTCCATGTGTCTTCATGGGATATCCCACTCTGCAAAAGGGATATAGAGTCATGGATATTTCTACCGGACTTTTTTTCATAAGCAAGGATGTTATTTTTCATGAGGATATATTTCCTTTTCAGGATGTAACATCTTCGTATCCCAAGTCTGAATCATCATTAGATCGCCCATTTCTTTTAGAAGAGGATGTTTCAACTCCCTATGTCCTAGTTCCCCCGGCATCAATATGTCTATGACGAAAGAAACCTTGAGTCCAACGCCTGCGTCACCTGCATCATCTAAATCACTTTCTGCAGAGACTCTCCAGTCAACTATGGTCGACTCTCCACCATCTTCGGCTACTTCATTGGCACCTTCACCAGAACCTCCCTCGATTTCCCCTGTGCTACCTCAACGTTTTGGATGCATCATCAGACCACCCACTTGGACACATGACTATATTTGTTCTGTCTCTCGCTCTCCAGGTACTCGCTACCATGTCTCTTCATATGTTCCTTCCGTCGACTCTCTCCTGCATATATGGTATCCCGAAATCCTTGTTGGCAATAGGCCACAGTAGCCGAGATAGAAGTTCTCATCGCCAATCACACGTGGGACATTGTTCCATTGCCTCCACATTGAAAACCCATTGACTGCAAATGGGTCTACAAAATTAAATTCAAGGCTGATGGGTCTCTAGAATGTTATAAAGCACGCTTAGTAGCCAAGGGTTTTATTCAACGCGAAGGCTTTGACTATCACGAGACATTCTCTCCAGTTACGAAAGAGGTTACCGTTCACTCTTTCTTCTCTTTCGCGGAGATTCGCAACTGGTCTCTTCATCGGATGGACGTCCACAATGCCTTCCTTCACGGTGACCTAGATGAGGAAATCTATATGGAACTTCCATAGGGATTACGCAGACAAGGGGAGTCTCATGTGTGTCGTCTTCGCAAATCCCTATATAGACTCACGCAGGCTTCTCAACTATGGTATGCAAAATTTACAGATGACTTGACAGATGTAGAATTCTGACATTCCAAATACGACTATGCATTATTCACATGGACTTCAGGTATTTCATCAATCTATTTGCTGATATATGTTGATGACATACTTCTTATGGGGAATGATGAGCTTCGCATTGCGAAATTCAAAAAATATTTGCATTCTACCTTCCACATTAAAGACTTAGGATCCCCCAAATACTTCCTTAGGATCGAAGTGGCACGTTCCGACAAAGGAATTAATCTCAGTCAACGAAAATTTCCCTTGGAGATTGTATCTGAAGCCGATTTGTCGGGGTGTAAACCAGCAATTATTCCGATACAGCAAAATGTCAAAATGACGACTCATGAATATGACATGGGAATCTTGGTCTGTCGAGGACCCTCTGCTAGAAGATCCATCAGGATATCAGAGACTTGTTGGAAAACTGATATACCTCACTATAACAAGACCAGATATATGTGCAGTTCAGATCCTTAGCCAATTCATGCACAAGCCAAAGCAATCTCATATGAATGCAGCATTGAAAGTGGTGCGATACTTAAAGGGATGTCCGGGGTTTGGGATTTTCTTGGCTCATGACCGCAATATGAAGATGACTGCTTATTGCAACACGGACTATACCACCCGTCCAATGACTAGACGATCTATCACGGGTTTTTGCATAAAATTAGGTCTTGGAAAACAAAGAAGCAATCAACTGTATCCTTATCATCAGCAGAAGTAGAATATCCTGCAATGGCGAAAACTGCCTATGAAATAGTCTAGATACGAGGACTACTCTCAGATCTTGTAATACAAAATGAAGGGCCAATTGAACTATTTTGCGACAATGATGCCGCACTCAAATTAGCTGCAAATCCGGTTTTTCATGAAAGAACGAAGCATATCGAAGTCGATTGCCATTTCACTCGAGACAAAATTCGAGAAGGAATCATTGTGACTAAGGGAATTGGAACTTCGCAACGGCCTGTAGATATCTTCACCAAACCCTTATGCCAAAGACAACATACATAACTTCTAAGCAAGTTCGGCGTTCTTGACATCTATAGACCGCTAGCTTGAGGGGGAGAGTTTGAAATATTGAAGATTGCGATCGGATCGGATCTTGAAGATTGATTGAGATCGAAGATTAGGGACCGGATTGATTTGATTGAAGCCGGATTGATTGGAAGATTACAATCGTGTATATACTTTCCTCTTATTCTCTATTTCTAGGATTATAAATATACAAATGTGCAGAGAGGTGATGTGTGATTCTAATGAATACAAAAATACATTCTTCTTCTCCTTACCAAAAAAAATAAATAAAAACCTTACCAAAAAAAAATACATTCTTCTTCTCCTTTTTGTCATAGTTCTTGAGC